>CM038597.1:206360-222225 GCA_021533255.1 Ceriops tagal | reverse complement strand
CCCCCCCCCCATTTTTTGTTGTTACTTCTCGTTGTCAGAGTCTATAAGTAACAACGCCACCAACCCCCCCCCAAAAAAAAATCCATGTCGATTTTCTTTTCTAGTGTGGCAATTGGTCAATGTCATGAAATTTGCTGTTTGGAAATAGACTTTTTATCTAACGCCCCAAAAAAAAATCAAAAAAAAAAAGAAAAAGAGATGACTCTTCCCCGTGCCAAATACGACAATTTGGAAGGGAGAATAATTTATGCACTAAAGACTTGATAAACAAATCTTTTTATTCAAGACATGGTTCGTACGACCAATAAACTTCAACTCGGTGCCACCCGAATAAGTTTTCAGTTCAAGTTTTAACGCGACTCAAAACAAAGAAAGGAGAGAATCTATTGCTTAGCAATATCACCCATAAAAAAAGTCAATGACGAGTCAGTGTTACCTGGCGTGTAATAAACGTTATGGAGGCAAATCAAATCACCTCCAACTGATAGATAAGTTTTACCGGCAATTTGTTTTCGTATTCTATAGTTAGTGAGATGACCCCACCAACATCGATTGCTTAATCAAATGCTAATTTTTTCCCAACAACAAATTGACCTATCGATTTCTCCAGCGTAAATTTCTTCTCTTTTCCTCGGGCCGTGTCAACTCGTGCAATTTGCTGGGAAAAAAAAGACACAAAAAAAAAAAATTATTTAGCATCTATATATATATATATATATATATATATATATATATATACATGACAACTTGGTAGTTGCTGCATAATCCGGAATGAAGGAAATTCCACAACTTGAGCTGAGCCGAAGGAAATTGTTTTCCCACTCGAGTTTTACAAATAAATCATACGAACATCACTTTCGATGAAGTAACCTATGGTTTATCTTATCAGGTTTCCATAACGTTAACAGAGATGGCAATAAACCTCGAGAGAATGAATGGCCATTGATTCATTGACCGTTCATTCGTTACACTCGCAATGCTGCTACTACGGTCATCGCCTTTCAATTGGTTAGCTCTTCACAATGCAAGCCGTTGCATTTGCAAATCCTAAGGCTGTCTTCGTACTGACTGCATGCATCGGGGAGCTTCCCCACTTCCCATAATGAGGATCGCTGCTCTTGCGACAACACATGAAAAGTAGGCCTTGAAGAGGAAGGGGCAATAAACGTGAGGTGGGGAGGGGCATCCAGTCATCTACATATCCTCTTCGACGTCGTTTATTTGTAGGCACTACATCAAATGAAATGATATATTTATGCTGTAACCCTTTATTTATTTATATGTCATCGAAAACAGCATAGAGAGCGGGCACGAGAAGAGGACAGATGGACCCCACATCCGACGAGGTGCTTACGCGGATGCCTGAATCCAATCGCACCGTACGTAAACCACGACAAAAATAAGAGTCACACACACACACACACACAGAGACAGACAGCATGCACGGACGGCGCATTGATCACAACAGGCAAACGCACATGTTGGTCAGTTAGCGTTAAGGTGGGTCGGCGGTGGATTAAAACGAAGACATTAAAGAAGTCTACTATTATTACTATGTACCGTACAACCCCCCCGGGGGGCCCGCCTCATTAGTTAGAGTCACGCGCAAGCACGCGCGCCCGCGCACACAAATCTCCGTCGAATCCTGCAATGCCGCAATCATTTCCCCTCGACGTCTTAACATTTTCGGTGGCCCCCTACGTCGTCTCCACTCCTTAGCCCCACCCTCCCCTCCTCTGCCTCTCCCTGTGTTAATTGGTATTGCTTACAGAAAATAAATAAAGCACATATCCATATACTCATCGGCCAAAACTTCTGGTATATCTATACAGTCATTGGCCAGAAACTTCCCAACATCTCTCTCTTTTCTCTTTTTATTGATCTCTGATTCGAGGTTTCATAAGGGTATTTTCCCCATCATCTGCATTTTGTTTTTTTTTTTTTTGATATTTCAGTTGTTTCTTTCCTTATTTTTTTCCTTTTAATTTGGGTGTCGTTTGAATCCTACAGATACTGTTTTGGTAATAAAGATTGCGTCTTCGTTATTTTCTTTTGCTCGTAAATGGTTCTTGTTTGGGTTTCTTTTGTATGTTCTTTATCTGATCTCTGTGTTCTTGCTGTTTAGCTTTCTGCGTTTCTATTAATTGATTAAAAAGTTTGATTCTTGATTTTGAGGACATGACCGAGTTTGATCACGCATTGTGAGTTTTTCTCGACCATCTCTTCAACGTATCAACGCATGTGTATGCACTTATCTGCGCGGCGTTGTGGTAATATGATAATGGAAGATAGTGAAAGGAGTTACCTTTTGGGTTTTTTGGCCGTTTTGGGTTGATGCTTGGTTTCTTTTTGTATCGTGTGGAATGTGATTAGGCACAGTGATGTTTCTACGAAACTGACACTTTTAGGAGTGCACAGTGGATGGACGATGGGATTTGGATTCTTGATAATTACGGGCTAGGTCATTGGAATTGGATCACGTCGGGCAAAAAAAAAGAAAAGCCTTTTGATTGCTTCTGTTTTCGGTTTTATGTGTTTCACGCAACTGAAATGCAAGATACTGCCCCGGTTGGAAATGTCTTCTTTCTGTGAGTCTGTTTGTTTGCATTGTTCGTTCTCAGTATTCTTGGATATATAAAAGTTGTGAGTGTGGTGGACAATGGGAATGAGTACTAATGGTGGTCTTTTGCTAACCTTTGGTTTATATGCTATGTGTTAACTTGGACATGTTTTTGCATTCTTTGTACTTTTCTAGGTCCGTTTTTATGGATTGTAAAGCCAAATCAGTTGTGGATATGATAGAGGCATCTTCAGGTGTACATTTTTCAGGATTGCACATGGAAGGTTTGGACTCAAGAGCTACTGAGAACGGGCAGGTGCTTGGGAACGGGCACCTGACCTCTGCAACTGAAAAGATGTACAAACAACCTTTTGTCATTGGTGAGCCTCATTTGTTCTTTTGAAGCTATTATTGTTAACTCTGATTCCTCTTTATTTAGCCTCAAGAAGCAAGCGGTGAAAAAGCCAGTAAAAGATGGTGAACATATACTATTGAATGCTTGTATTTCTGTAAGAGTATATACAAGATGTAAGTTTACATGATCCAGATTATCTGTGAATTCAGAGTGTATGACTAGTATAGCCAGTGATGAACTCGAGCAATTAGCAATGTGAATCTTTTTTGAGTTTATGTTTGGATTCAGCTGAGTGGTCATTTATTCTTTCTTTTCCCAGGGTAGTTCATTTGATTTTTTGCTTTGGGGGGGGGAGTGTAGGGTTGGAAGAAGAAGAACCAGTAGAGAAAGCCGCTGGCATTTTATATATGATTCTTAAGGATAAGAATCAGGACTAGATGCAAATTTTGTGGACTGATACATTCTGATTTTTCATGAGTCCCGGGTAGCTTTTTCTGGGCTGTCTTTTTCTTGGCCTAAAAAACACATGGCATCTACCATATTTGGATGCAGGAGTTGCAGGGGGAGCAGCTTCTGGCAAGACTACAGTTTGTGATATGATTATTCAGCAGCTACATGATCAACGAGTAGTATTCGTTAATCAGGTGTGATTTTTCAGCTACAACAAAAGTTCTGGTAAATCTTTGGTTCTTCTAAAAGAACATACCAAAGAAAAAGTTGAAGGGAGAAAAACAGTGTCAAGTATGGGAAAGTTCTTATTAAAGTCCCCTTTTTGGATATTTTGCTGAAAATTACATAATTTTCAACATGAGTGCATGCAGGACTCCTTTTATCACAATCTGACTGAAGAAGAACTTAATCGAGTTCAGGAATATAACTTTGACCATCCTGGTGAGTAGATTTCTGTAACCTAAGTTTAACTCTATAGTTTTCTCCTAAAGAGTGAGTACTGATTAACCATTTATGATGCAAAACAAATATTTTGATTAGATCTGTTATCATTTTTCATTTTCATCTTCATTCTTTGTTTATGTCCTTTGTGTAGTTAATGCACTGAAAGCAACTAAAGCGAAAAAGCATGTTGAGTTTCATGCATTGGGGACAGCTGTTATTTATTTATTTTTTTTCTTGTTGATGAAAATTCTTTTATTTTCAGATGCATTCGACACTGAGAAACTATTGTGTTCCATGGAGAAGTTGAGTCTTGGGAAAGCAGTAGACGTTCCAAACTATGACTTCAGGAGTTGCAAAAATAATGTTTTTCCTGCAAGAAGGGTACATTTTTCTTGTAGTTATGTGCACAATCCTTATTTTTATGCAAGTTCCTCCTGCTGATATATTGAGACAAGCAATTTTTGTAACAGACTGTGCACAGTTACAGTATCAGTCCTTTAAGATGTGTGTATGTGCATAAATATGTGGGATAATAATGCCTTGGTATTTGTCTAGTAAATTCTTTCTTCAAATGGATGCATCAGTCATTCCCATGTTCACTTACAGCTTTTCTTCATAAGATTTTAGCATTAAATCCTGTTGTATGTGAGTCCATTGGATCTTATAAAGACATAGGTAAGTTGATGGCCTCTGTTCTGTACTTTATATTATTTTTTAGGGGTCCACTGGTAATGTTCTGACATAATAACTTCCCTAAGATATTTCAGAAAGACATGAAGTTAGCTCCCATAGCAAACGCATGTTCTGAGGTTAGGCAAGGAAAAAGAAAGTCTCCAAATCTCCAACTTCATTAATTAATGATGTGCATTCCCCCTGTCTGCTTGATAAAAATTGTTATTTGAAATACAAGGGATTACCTAAAGAATAGTGATGAAGTGGAGCTTTTTCAAATGGTTGGACTGTGGGGAAGGGGTATGATATTGATACATGATTTCATGGTAATCATGATAAACTGTTGTGTTTCTGCAAATCAGAGGTTAACTTCTTTCTTTTTCTTGCTGGAAGCTATTTTCCACCAATTACTTTTCTACTGCATGCTTTTGAGTGTGTCTAACATCATGTCCATATACAACATTATCATCCATTTTGCGTCCCTTATATGGGGCCAGACACATGATATTTCAACAACATGTTTTTCTTTTGGTGCATATCCATTGAGTTGTGTATTCTAATTGCTGCAAGTCTTGTGCAGGTCAATCCTTCAGATGTTATAATTTTAGAAGGCATACTCATTTTCCATGATCCCCGTGTTAGAGAACTGTTGAACATGAAGATATTTGTTGATGCAGGTTATTTGGTCTTCTTCCCTTCTAGTTTATGTGCTTTTATTTGAAAGAAATGCCAGCATATTTAACTTATGGGTCCAAGTGTTAATTCTTTTAGACAATGAATGAGTCGGAAGTGTTTTTAGTTGTCTTGCATTGTGCTGATTGCAGAGCAGGTTTTCTAGCATTCTATTTGATCATATTTGACATGCATACAATTTTTGGGACATTTAAAATGTGCATAGAGCATAATGTTGAAATATCAGGTTTGAGCATCCCATTTTACATTGCTGTCCTTCTCATGAACTGCTAGGTGGCTAAATAGATGGTAACCTCTGTTTCACTCATATTAATGTTGGGCAAATTTCTTGATTACTCTGGCCAGAGAATTCCATATTAATCTTCTTCTTGTATTGATTTTGGGAAGGGGTGAGGGAAGGTGTTTATGAAATTTGACAGAGTATTACAGTGGCATGTTATATTTAGGACGTAGACTGAGACTGAATGATTACTCAAGATCGATACCCATAACATTGGGGCAGAATTATTTAACTTAGTTAATAGAAACTTGTCCTTGATTAGCATCTAAGATAATCTTGAGGATTATAGATAATATATTAATTTTTAGAGGAAATGCTTAGATGAGATACCAGAATTGTTGCACCTTTCTTCCAATACCTGGTGGATTTATTTCCCTAACCCAATGATTCCTGGCATACCTTACAAACTGTTCATCTAGCATAGTCATTGTTGTCACTTTGTGTGTCACTAAGATGGCAGTTACGTCATATTGTTCAATTTTCAGTGCAGATGCTGATGTGCGTCTGGCAAGGAGAATAAGGCGTGATACTGTTGAGAAGGGCAGGGATATTGGTGCTGTGCTTGATCAGGTCAACTACTTTTCATTTTGGTTATTGTTGAAGATTTGAGAGCTTAACTTGTATGCATATGCATTTGAATGCATGTAGGTATGTATGAATGTGTCACTGTTGTATCCTGCAGTTCACTTAACCTTTTCCCTAGCTTTCTGTTGTATACTAGTTCTTTCTTCCTGGAATGAATTTGGCCGTTCTTGTCCATCCAAAAGTGAGCCATGCTCTTATGCTAAAATGGTCAAAGAATAAGTCTCTGTCTTCCCATTTGATGATTCATAGTTTAAACATTGTTTTGATTCTCCTTTTGGATTTTACTTTAGGCAGCTTTAGGAGCTAAGGACAAAAGAAGAGTTCTTATGGCTCCTTTTATGCATTGTGACACATGGTTTATTGTCAGGGAGAGGAAGATAGTATGAAATTGGTGAACCACTTGGCAGTCCTCTATGCTTGTAGGCTTTACAGCTTTCCAACATGCAATTATTGTTTGTTATCTTTCCTTTGATTGAAACCAACTCTTCTCTGCAGTACTCAAAATTCGTGAAGCCTGCTTTTGATGACTTCATACTACCAGCAAAGAAGTATGCAGACATCATCATTCCCCGCGGAGGAGATAATCATGTAGCTGTTGATTTGATTGTACAGCATATTCGTACAAAGCTTGGTCAGCATGATTTGTGTAAAATATACCCTAATTTGTACGTCATTCATTCAACTTTTCAGGTATTGCTTTGTGTTTACTAATCGTCTTAGCAATGAACATTTAGAGTTAATTCCTATAAAGGCATAAAGTTGAGAGCTATTTGATGCAATAGACTGAATATTTGCTTCTTTGTACCTGTTAACATCATTTCCAGATTCGTGGAATGCATACTCTCATACGTGATTCTCAAACAACAAAGCATGACTTTGTCTTTTATGCTGATAGGTTGATCCGTTTGGTAGGTTTATTTAATGTCTTTTTCCAATTGACATTATCTTTAATTGATAGAGGGATGCAACAGGTTTTGCTTGAATTATGCATAACATCTCCCCTATCTTCTTTTAGGTTGTTGAACATGGTCTGGGACACCTACCATTTATGGAGAAGCAGGTGATCACTCCCACTGGTAAGCTTATATTACTTGATATTGTAGAATCTTAGTGCATCCTACGGTTCTATAGATCTTCATTCTATTGATGTGTGTACTTTTAACAGATAATTGTCCTGTTGCTGAGTTAAAATTTGAATCAGTAATAAAGGAAAATTTTGCAGCCATATGTGGAGCCGGGCACAATAAATGGCCCACTTGGAAATGTTAGTAGCTTATATAGCCAAGCCCACTTTAGGAAATGGGTTAGTAGGCCAGCTGATGGCTTGGAGTGCTAAAATCTACAGTCCCCCCATACCCTTTTTGGGGTCAAAATCAATCTTAATTTTGGTTGTCAATAAGTTGAATCAAAGTCATTGTGAAACCGGTATTGTTTAGGTCTTGCCTTAATTTATTATTGTTATTGCAGGATCTGTATACACTGGTGTAGACTTCTGTAAGAGATTATGTGGTGTCTCTGTTATTCGAAGGTACCGATATTCCTTCAAATCTTGAAGCAATTGATTTGTATATGTTTGGAGATGATTTGGTGATTTACTTGATGTTATAATTTGTTTCTTTTTTCCATGTGACGAATGCCAACTGTATCTAAAGTGAATATTGAGTCAAAAAGGTTATGCTAGGGCTCCATGGAACCAATTCATCTCCCCTTTTTTTTTTTTTTTCCTTATGGATTTGTATTTCTTGACCCGGGTTATCATGAGAATTGAGGGATTGGTTGTCTACCTGCCATAATTTTTGAGAGAACTAAATATGAATTTGTAGCCTACTAGTGGTGGCTCTTCTGGCCATCATTTTCTGATCATTTGCATCTTATGAACACTTGCCTCTTCTTATAATAGAATGGGATGACAAACCACTAATTAATGTTCTCTCAAGCTATTGTCAGTGGTGAGAGTATGGAGAATGCTTTGCGGGCATGTTGTAAAGGTATCAAGATTGGAAAAATTCTTATTCACAGGGAAGGCGACAATGGGCAGCAGGTTTGTCAATTTTAATCCCTTCAGTTCACACATAATGCAATCATTAAAATCTGTATTACTTTCTTTGCAATTGACTTACATTTCCTTTGTTCTGACTAGCCTCATTGTACAATATTTTGACAGCTCATCTATGAAAAACTGCCGCTTGACATCTCAAATAGGCATGTTTTATTATTGGATCCCATTCTAGGAACAGGTTTGTGCATTTTCATGGTAAAATTGCATTTTCTTTGCACTTGCTTTTTCTTTCCTCTCTTCAATGTCTTTTGATTTAACAAAGCTCCCATTCTCTCTACTGCTTGCCAAGGCTATGTCTCAATTTCTCTCCCTTTTTTAATCTGGCAAGTGAAAGTGGGGACTTGAAACTTAGACCTGTAGGCCACAAGTCTTAACTTTAGCCATTAAGCTAAAGCTTAAATCCTGAATTCTCTCAATTTTTTTCTTGTCAGTTCAGAAAGCATGTCCTACACATATCTAAAATTTTGTTGGAGCTGATTTAGCTGATTTTAATGCACCCCTCAAAATACTGGGCATTTTGTACACTGGAAAAATACAACCTCAGGAACTTTCCTGCCAAATATGCCTTTTCATGGTAGTCATATCTTGACATGCAGCAAAAAGAGTCTGCAAGAAACCACAGTTGTTGAACTGTGATTTTAAGTTTGTGTTTGGTCCTGGCTGAAAGAAAAAAGTATGGACTTTCTTTGTTTATTGTCATTCACTTGACTGCTAAAATTTTGGTTCAGGCAATTCAGCCGTTCAAGCCATTTCTTTACTTATCAGCAAGGGCGTACCAGAGCCCAACATAATATTTCTTAATCTTATATCAGTGAGTGATCTCTGTGAGCATTATCATTTCTTTAAGCTTCTCCCCTTGTAGGATTTACCATTTTCTTTTGCAACTTTCCTCCGTTAAATCATGCCCTTTGTGTTCACCAGGCACCTCAGGGAGTGCACGTGGTCTGTAAAAGATTCCCAAGGATAAAGATTGTAACGTCTGAGATTGAAATCGGTTTGAATGATGATTTCCGCGTGATACCCGGTATGGGCGAATTTGGTGACAGGTATTTTGGTACAGATGACGACGACCGACCAGTGGTGGCCTGCAGGCAGCAGTCAATCAAGATCTTCTGATCAGCAACAAGTAAGGAAGCAACGGCTGCCTTTGCTCAGAGTCTGCGTGTGCACCATGTTCCACAATTTCACTTCTCAACAAATTTTAAACGAGAATTCCATCCAAACTTTCTATTTATTTCAAATTTGGGGTTACGCCTGGAGGATGCTGAATTAGTATTTCTGATGAGCTCTTTGTTGACTCAGCACAAGGGTTCGACAGCAAGTTACTAGGATTGAGCAAATGCCCCTGTAACCTTCTATATACGTGGATACAAGGGGGTTTCTGGCTTTTGTAGACTCCCCATGTATCCAAGAACCCTCTTATTTTTGCGCATATAAGGTGAAAAAGTACTGTTGTGAACCAACTTTTTTGACTACACCCCAGTTTCTTCTTATTCTTGTGGCGTGCAGATTTTCTCATTTTGGTTGTCTCCCACTTGATTAGTAACGAAGAAACTGTACCGAGAACAATATCCAATTTGCACGAGAAGGGATATTTGGCAATTCGGCAGTGCTGCAATTAGTAATTAATGTTGCCGAGGCAAGTAGAGAATAAATGTATTATTATCATCCAGAGAAATTTGCCTCTTGGTCAAGAGTTTTTGGGAGCCTCTTCGAAATTCGGAGGGAGTGGATGAGGATTGAGCTTTTATTTCCACACAATAGCTGCAACTAGCCATGGGCTCATCGGAATGGGTGGAATAGGTTGCAGAGTGAATTCTACCCGTCTAAGAGAGACGGGCCACTCATTTCTTTATCTGGGCGCGATAATCAGTGGTGGGCTAATCGAGTGACACGCGTCACATAGTCGAGACATAGTTGACGGGTGGATTCTGCCAGTGTATTACCTAGGCGTTTATCGATATATTATGGTGCAAGTTTGTTTTCCCGAGTTTCGTCATTGCAGTTATACTCATTAGCTGCGCAACAGAATACTTTCGCCATGTCTGCCTTTTTGGGAAAATATTCAGGTATTCTCTCTCTAACCTTTATGAGATATTTATGGCCTACCTTCCAACCCCTTACGAGTCAGTCGGGCAATTTAATTCATGAAGCAGCGCTTCAAAACTTAAACTTGGATTGTTCTTGAGAACAATCGAATATGTGCTTATAGCTTACGATATTTGATATCCACTCAATCCTCCGATATTAAACGAACTTCTTTGCACTTTGCGTTCTAGATGAGCTGATCAAGACTGCCAAGTACATTGCCACTCCTGGAAAGGGCATTTTGGCTGCAGATGAGAGCACAGGCACCATTGGCAAGCGTCTAGCCAGCATTAACGTTGAGAATATAGAGTCCAACCGCCAAGCCCTCCGCCAACTACTTTTCACCTCCCCGAACGCGCTCTCCTACCTCTCCGGTGCCATCCTCTTTGAGGAAACGCTATACCAGAAGACCTCTTATGGGAAGCCCTTTGTGGAGGTACTCCAAGAAAATGGTGTCATTCCTGGCATTAAGGTTGACAAGGGCACGGTTGAATTAGCTGGCACTAATGGTGAAACTACCACCCAAGGCTTTGACTCGCTTGGTGCGCGATGCCAGCAGTACTACAAAGCTGGTGCACGGTTCGCCAAGTGGCGTTCTGTCCTGAAGATTGGTCTTACTGAGCCTTCTGAATTGTCAATCCAGCAGAATGCACATGGCTTGGCACGTTATGCTATCATTTGCCAGGAAAATGGACTGGTGCCAATTGTGGAGCCCGAAGTCCTGACCGATGGTTCTCATGACATCAAAAAGTGTGCTGCTGTGACTGAGACTGTGCTTGCAGCTGTGTACAAGGCACTGAACGATCACCATGTTCTTCTTGAAGGCACCCTCCTTAAGCCAAACATGGTTGCTCCTGGTTCAGATAGCCAAAAGGTACCTTACAATTTGCTTCATTGTCAATGCTCAATCCAATCAATTTCCGGGCACTCGGGTTCAATGTGCTACCCGGTTTGATCTTCAATATTTCTTATGGAGCAGGTGGCACCTGATGTTATTGCGGAGTACACGGTGGCTGCACTACGCCGAACTGTCCCACCAGCTGTGCCAGGCATTGTATTTTTATCTGGCGGACAAAGCGAGGAGGAGGCGACACTGAACCTCAACGCCATGAATAAGCTCGAGGTGCTGAAGCCATGGACATTATCATTCTCCTTTGGACGAGCACTACAGCAAAGCACGCTCAAAACATGGGGTGGAAAGAAGGAAAATGTGGAGAAGGCTCAGGAAGCGTTCCTGGTGAGGTGCAAGGCCAACTCTGATGCAACACTAGGCAAGTATGCCGGAGGGAGTGCTGGTGGGCTGGCTTCTGAGAGCTTGTTTGTCAAGGGATACAAGTACTAGTACCCAGGCTCCTCTTTGTTGGGAGCGGTGGTGATCTGAAGACTCTGTAGTTCACTTTTGTCTCTGCCAATGGCTTGATTTTGCTTTTCTGCCGTAATGTTTGTTATTTGATACCTCAAATAACATTTATATTTTGAGGCCATTTCTGGGACAAGCTCCATTAGCCATATTTGACTACCAGAAAATTCACGCAGAAGGCAATCCAGCCCAAAAAGAACAATTAAATCCGCACGAAAACCTGACCTGCGCAAGAAACTAGACCGATGAGTCAAAGGACACAAAGGTAAAACTTACAGAAAACAATGACTACAACAATAATACCAACGTATGCTCTTAAACGGCCAATTAGAATCTGCATTGGTGACTCTTCAGCTTGAATGATTAAAGCAAAACATCTGCTTATAGAAGAAAACAAAAACAAAAACAACGATAATATTCGGCAAAACCCGAACCAAACGTTCCCTTTCTCTCTCTTTCTTGCCCTCGTCATTTATTATCCAAACTTCCCATTCTTCTGCGCCAACAATGAAGCGGTGACGTATTTGCCTCATCTCTCTATTGGTTTTCCCCCTCGTCCCACCCAGCCAGCCAGCTAGAGAAGAGAGCACGATAAATAATCCGCTGCTGCGCGGTCCACCACTGGAGAAGGCCGTTGGAGGTGAACAATCATCATGTCGTCTGCTTCGATATCCACCTCGCTTCGCACATTCGCCGCCAAAATCCCATCTTCTCTCCATAATTCTTCGAAAACCCTTAAACCCACGAATCTTCCATTTCTTATATTCTCTAAACCCGTTTCTTTTCAAAGAATTTCAACTAAAAAGCCGCCGCCGCCGCATGTATCTGCATCGTCCCTGCAACCCATCGAAGAACTGCCTCCAAAGCTCCGAGAAATTGTGAATTTGTTCCAATCCGTGCAGGAACCCAAGGCCAAATACGAGCAACTACTGTTTTATGGCAAGAACTTGAAGCCGCTGGAGCCGCAGTTCAAGACTAGGGAGAATAAGGTGGAGGGTTGCGTTTCTCAGGTCTGGGTCAGGGCTTTTTTGGATGGAGATGGAAATGTTGTTTTTGAGGCTGATTCCGATTCGATTTTGACCAAGGGGCTCGCTGCCTTGCTGGTTCAGGGAATGTCTGGCCGGCAGGTGGAGGAGGTTCTGAGGGTGTCTCCTGATTTTGTGGTTCTTCTTGGGCTGCAACAGAGTTTGACCCCCTCTAGGAATAATGGGTTCTTGAATATGTTGAAGTTGATGCAAAAGAAGGCGCTTGGTCTGTACGTGGAGGCCGAGAAGGCTAGTGGGTCGGGTCGAAGTTCGAAACTTGATGGTAATTCAATTGGTGGATTGAGTTCTGGTGAGTTTTCTTCTGGGAATTCGACATCAGAGACAAAGTTCGGAGGCAGAAAGGATTTGGAATCGAAAACAAAAGAAATGGAGTCAAATTTGGTGGGTTTAGGAAGTAGAGGAATCAGTATTAGGGAAAAATTGGAGAGGGAGCTAAAGCCTATTGAATTGGAAGTAGAAGATATTTCCTATCAGCATGCAGGTCATGCTGGGGTGAGAGGTAGTGATGGGGAGACGCACTTCAACGTGAAAGTTGTTTCCAAGGAGTTCGAAGGGAAAAGCTTGGTCAAGAGGCATAGGTTAATTTACGATTTGTTGCAAGAGGAGTTGCAAAGTGGATTACATGCATTGTCAATTGTTGCGAAGACTCCAGTGGAAGTTAATGGAACATGAGAAGGATTGCGATGCAGAAAGTAGGTCCTATTTTCTCCTTTCACTTAATTTATGAAAACGATTTTTCATGGATCTATGGCTTGGTCAGATGATTATTGAAACAGCCATAGAATGTAATAATTGAGGATGGGTATTTGTGGTGCTTAAATGAGATACATTTTGTATAGTAAGTCTACAATCAATAAATTGGATATGCATCACTACACTTTGCCTATCGCTTGTTGCTTATGCCCAAGACCTTCCATTTGTGAACTGACAATTTTCTCATAGACAGGGCTATGCCCTAAACCAGTGCCTTTATGTAAAACACATAAAGGGTGAAAGTTAATGAGATATTTCCTTAAACTGGCACAGGCACAAGCACAATAGTGTTCATTTCTGATCTTTGGATCTTTGTATTTGAATGAACTGAAGTAATATGTGGAAGTAGAAGAAAATAATGATATTGTCCATCAGGGTAACGACCCCCTTTCATTAGTTGTTAAATTTTCTGATGCTACTTGCTAACTTAGAGGATGGTTTCATACGACTTTTGGAGATTTCAGGTATAGAATTGAAAAGCTTGTTGAGCAGAACACACTTTTCAGTCATTGGATAAAGAGTTTTCTGGTGGGCGTGCATTGGAGAGAGATTATGGGAAAAATCTTTATATGGGTTTTTAGAGCTGAAGAATCCGAGCCAAATATGTTGAGTTTGGCAGGTGGAATGCATCGCCTCCCTCAGTTCACAAAAATGCTTAACCTCCCTTATCCAAAAAGCATGCAACTGCAAGTAAATAGCCATGACATCAAATTAGCTTAGAATTCTTTTTTGATCCCAGAAAAAATTGCCTAATTCCTAGAGCTGAGATGGCGAGAATCTATATGTAGTAGAATCAGTTAGTTTAATTTCAATCTACTGATTGTTGTAAATTAACCTGCATAGTTAGGAATATACCAGTCTGAGGCAAAAGGATTGTGTTAGTTTCACAAGGTTGAAATTTCAAGAGAACATGCTTGGGTTACAATCCTGTAGTGGAAACTGTGGAAACCTCTAATTGATAATTACTTGAAAGTAAAGCAGATAAAGTGGAAACTAAATAGTTTCTTTCTTTAACCTTTTCTTTTGCAACTTCTTGCTTCCAAGATACTAGTTGGTAGACTGGACTAGTCATCTCTATCTCACACCTTCCATGTTCCAAGTAGGTGTAATGGACCAATCAGATCAAAGCCCTATCATTGTAAAGCTTCTTTTGTTATTTTTCTGGCCCCATGGGAGTTTACTCGGCTCCTCTTATGTTGTAGTTGATCCTGCTGTTCTGCACTTGCGTTTGGAATTCTGCTGCCAAATTTTGGGGTAAATAGACTAGACTTGAGATGATGTGAACTGATTCCATCCTTTTTTCTCCTTTCCTCTTTGAGTGAAAGCCTGAAGAGCTTCAGTTCCTCTAAGTCTGTCGAAAAAGTAGAGCTCAATGTCAATTTTACTTTAATTTTCTGATTTGGGTTGGAAAATTTTGCAAGAAAGGTGAGATCCCCATCGAGATACTCTGGGGATTGGAAGTAGATGTTATTTAGGTTTGCATCTTGAGTGTCAAAAAGCAGATTTCTTGGTTTAATGACAAGGTGGATAATCAAAGCTGCAATTCCAAAGAAGATGGTAATTAAGACTGAATATGAGACACGGGATTGTGCCATGCCATTGGTCTGGTGAGGTCAGGGATGCTTGATTATTGTAGGTCTTCTGGATCTTCTGCTTTCAGAATCTGTTGTCTGTCCTGCCTAACTTTGTACGCTTCTAGATTGTTATCTGGTTGGGAGGGGCTGAAGGTATTTGCTTTTCTGGCGGCGGCGGCGGTGCTGCTGCTGGCGGGGTTGGAAATGGTGAGTGGCAGCATCCCTGGGCAGGTGCTATGAAGGAACCTTGTAAAGCAAGTATTTGTTTTGAGGAAGATGAGAAAACGTCGGGGAAAATTTTGAGCTTAACAATAATTAGGATCCCCAGAGCCATTTAAAAAGATAACGCGAACTCCTTGGGCAGTGGATCAGGCACCTCGGAAATGTAAGGTGGCATGGCATGCGGGGGGGGCTGCTGATGGACCATATCAAAAGTATTTTATTTTTTATTTTTTTGGGTGCTGGGCCAATTGGAGAGGTATTATTTTTCTTGAGCACCGATGATGATGACGATGATGATAAAAACCCAAAAAATGTTATATCCTGAGTACTGATTCCGTGCATGCTCTTGCAGAGAAGGGAACGCATTTCCAACTGTTTGTTCATATTGCGGGTCGTTCGATTTAACATCAGGAACATATAAGATGGGATAGATCTTTTATTTTTATTTTTTGAAATAAATAAGGCGTATATTTATTTCAAATATAATAGAGATAACAAACTAACTCACGGAAAAAAGAAATTATGAAAAATATCCTTACTAACTCAGTTCTTTTATTTCAGTCAATCTCAAAATTTGAGTGGGAGTAAGAAAAAATTTATTTGATTGCAATTATGGTCTTGGATTTTTATTCACTTATTTGCCACAAATTGTGCTATAAAATTTTTTCAAATCAAGGATTTTAATTTGAAAGAATTCAAGAAAAGAGCAACAAAAAAAAAAAAA
>CM038597.1:65497-199398 GCA_021533255.1 Ceriops tagal | reverse complement strand
AAAAAAAAAAGGCCACTCGTGATCATAGGCCCAACTATTTGAGAGCTTAGAAAGCAAACGAGAATTAGTGGCTACTCCTGTGATCTATTAGTTCAAAGCCACTGCTTCGGGATGAAGCGTCATAAAGCTAAAAGGAAGGGCGTAGAACAAATGGTTTTATCCTTTAAAAGCGTGGCTGTGACATGAGGACTTATCAGAGAGTTTTGTTTTGGTACCACAAAATTTATCGTTCGCTATCATCAAACATCACTGGCAAAGCTCTTCTACTGAATAAGCTTGTTGAAGTGATTCATACTTCCCTCAGTTTGAACCCAGGAAAATAAGAGGACAGAATTACAACGTCAAACAGTGACCAATGATAGCCGACTCTAAGAATTATGGTTCATTGCCAACAAACAAGAACAGACAGCCACAAAGAATTTAACTATCAAAGATAATAGGAGAATGAAATCTTATCTGCCATTCCGGTGAGTCCATACAAATCACTACTTCAAGGTGAACGAAACTCATGATGATTCCCGAGAGGGATTCCTCGTCATTAAAAAAAAAAAAAAACACACACACACACACACACCGGCACAAGGGCATGCACTGAAACATAAGGTTCTATTAGTTAAGGTGTGAACTCTGATTTGAATCAAATGATAACTCACCTCTAATCAGAGTTCCTTGCAGTGCAGATTGTTAATGTACTGGAAAGATAATGAAATTTCAGCTGTCCCAAGACCAATCAAAAGATCTAAAACAAAGTGCTCTGTACAGTAGGCACCTGGCTGGTATGTATAGGAATTAGGAAGCAATATGCATGGCCCGATGTGCCATTTTCCAAGTTACAGGAATATAGAGGAAATATTATTAGGTTCTTTCTGTGTGGCTTATGATCTGGGTCAACAGCACATGGACCACACTACCCACATAAGGTTTTTTTCGATTTTACTATCATTTCGGGCTTTGAAGGCCTTGCTAGAAGGACCAGGCCGTGCCCAAACTACAGTGAGTTCATGAAAAATAGGGAAAATCTATCCCAGAAGTAGGAAACAGCAATAAATAATGGACTTGTCAACATCTGCAGGTGTCATTTTGGCAATTTACTAACGTGAGCTTTTGTAGCTAAATAGCATGAACCCAGAACAATTGAGGAATGTACTTCCTTTTATTTACTTATTTATTTATTCAGTTTTTCAGAATAATGACCAATACACGTTGCCAACCAGTAATTCTGTATTTGGGAACCTCCATGTGCAAGTTCATCTTATTCTTTTATGCAGGTAAGCTTCCCAACAATCGAGGACATGGAATAACATGATATTTTCAACTCTTTTGTTTAAATTTGGTCACAAAGCTGCTCATTCCTGCATGGTGCTTTTGCCTAGGTCGAAAATGGATCGGAATCATGGAGAGTACTGTTTGCTCATTTCTACCTTCTTTTTTGGCAGATGATAACAAGAACAGTTGACAATGATAACAAAAGAAACGAGAAAAAGAAAAAATAAAGCATGCAAACTAATGCAACATGGAGAAAAAATGAATGGGGCCAAAAAAAATGGAAAAAAAAAATCAGTAATCATTTTAAGATCAGATAATAACAATTTAACTTATTTCCCATTTGCCGTAATTTCCGCTTGATTTGACTCGGAATGATAATAACAATTTATCGTTGTTTCCTTAAATGGAAATCGATATATTTAAGATCGTATAATATTTGCTTTTCCTCGTTGCCATGGGATCCATGTAGACGGCCGAAAAAAACCCAATTTGGCATCTTAAAAATTAAACTGAAATTTAAAATCTTTCTTCTAAATCTTTGAAAACAGATATTCTGATCTGCAGAGTCATTTAATATCCAATTTAATGCTTAATTGATATAAAAATACGATGTCAAAATATAAATCAACTATTAAGGAAATACACTAGAGGATTTGAAATCTCAGGAGATCGGTCAAGGTTCTACTTTTTCAACAACCGAAGTCATGGTCTGATCATATTTCAAACTAGAACTTTTTTTTTTTTTTTAAAAAAAATAATTTTTATATAAATTTCTTATCTAATATAGGTAATTAGAGCCAACTATCTGCCAGGTTGGATAATTAGAGCCAAAGAGGAAAATAAAATACTAATTACAGATCATATATAGGTACATAAATAAATATTCACACTTTCTTTACCAAAATAAAAAAGGAGAGGGGGGGAAGTTTCTTTTTCTTGGAAACAAACACAAAACAATAATAATGTGAGGCAAATTTGCTAAGCAGAAAAAAGGTGGTGCATGATTATAAATGAAATCAATTAATTCTATTACAAAGCCTTGAAAATTATATAAATCCAAACTTATTATTATGCATCACATTCACCACCCTATGGATTGAGGATCCCCAGGCAACACCACACCACAACGACTGGAAAAACAGTAATACTCCCAATATTCTGTCACCTTAACCAGAAAGGAAAAGCAAAAGAAGAAAAGAAAAGTCAAAATATATTGTGAGCAGGGGTAAATCCTCTCTGTTATGGAAAGAACATAATTATTTATTATTATTATTATTATTATTTTAAGCAAATGTCAAAGAAGATAAGAATAATTTGCTAGGAAAGAAATTTATAAACTTTCCTTGAAATCCCTCCATTTCCTTTAACGTTTCATTAAGAAGTAGAAGCATGTAACATTTTTCCATCTTCGGAGGTTGGAGGCAACCTTCACCTTGTTACAGTAATCGAGAGAAAACAGAGTATAAAAACAGGGCAGAGGCAGAGAGCCCTTCTTTTCTTGAAGGGTCGGTTAACAACTACTTCTTGGCCTTGGTCACCTTATAGCAAGAGCAATGAGGATTTCAGTTGTTTCTGTTTTGCTTCTATCGTTATTTATATGTTCCCTTATGCAGGGACCTGCTTTTGCCATACAAATGGTATGTATGCATTGTTTTTGGATTTATTTTCTTTGTTGGTTTCAGGGTTGTTGTCAACCAATATCATGTTCATTTGTCTACTATTGAAATTTCACTGCACCTTTTGAATTCCCAATTGCCTACTAGTTAAGCTATATTCAGCAAGTGGCTCCAACAAGAAGTTTCTTTTATGCAGTCTTATATTGTGTATTTGGGATCACATGAACACGGTCCAGAAGCTACTTTGGCAGATTTTGAGACTGTTACTGCTTCTCATTATGAACTCCTGGGATCAGTCTGCAAAAGGTTTATCTTGCGATCAAATTGTTTTTATTTGTTCCAATATTATTATTATTATTTTCTTTCTTTGTTTACTATAATCCAGGATTTCACCAATGTTTGTTTTTGGCAGTGTAGAAAAAGCCAAGGAGAAGATCTTTTACTCATACACCAAAAACATCAACGGTTTTGCAGCCACCTTAGATGAGGAAGAAGCTAGTGAACTTGCCAGTAAGAATTTCAGTGCATATACATTCATGCAATTTCATGAGACAATCCTCTATTTTTGGCTCTCTCCCGTGTCATGTTTTGCCTCTCTTGCATCTATGATCTAATCTTACTGTTACATATCAATTTATTGCAGATCACCCAGATGTGGTAGCTCTTTTCTTGGACAAGAGTAGAAAACTGCAAACCACACACTCATGGAGTTTTCTTGGACTGGAGAAAGATGGGGTGATTCCAGATTCCTCGCTTTGGTTCAAGGCAGGGTTTGGCCAAGATGTCATCATCGCCAATATTGACACAGGTGAGTTTTGGTCATTCATACATTTGATTGAGACATGTTTACCTCTCTCCATTTGATGTCGTTGGTTGATATTTGCATAAGAACTAGTCGTACTACAACGTGGATATCGCCTATACAACACCCTTATAGTGTAAATCTGAAATGTCCATGTTGCATTTCGTTTGTTTTCTCACCAGTAGCAATCCCGTTCACATATAATTTTGATTGTGGCAGGTGTTTGGCCGGAGGCAAAAAGTTTCAGTGATGAAGTATTAGGTCCAGTCCCTTCAAAGTGGCGAGGTTCCTGCGAGAAGAATGATACACAAGGAGTTCGTTGCAACAGGTACATTTTCTTTCCATCTATCAATTTGAGGTGGCAAAATTAGGCAAAACAATATCTCCGATTAACTGTTTTTGTCATATCAGATTTTATTTTACCCTGCTTCTCTAGTTAAATATGTTCTTCAAATTGTTATTCTTGCTTAATTCCTAGTATTGACCAATATGTTCCCATGGAAATTCTTCTCATTCCACGAGGCTAATTGCATTTCCCATGTTATCTTAGTCCTGATTATTGTTGTTGTAGCGCTAACTAACCTCGTAATGGGTGAGAATGACTTGTTTGTTTCCCACTTCGAAGATAGGCTTAAATACTCATTTACAAACCTTTTCTTCGTATCTTTCCATAAAATATACTGCCAAATTTTATGATTACTTTCTAGCTTGACTCTTTATTATTTTTATTATTATTATTTTGGCCATTCATTTGCACGTTTAAGAAAACTATATTTTAGACCTTATTTACTGTTTTGATTTTTTTTTTTTTTGTCTGTTTGATCTTCGCTTTCTATCTCAAATGTTTTACCATTTTCAGGAAGCTGATCGGAGCAAGGTTCTTTAACAAAGGTTATGCTGCATCAGCTGGACCGCTCAATTCCTCCTTTTACACTGCACGTGACCATGATGGCCATGGAACCCACACCTTATCTACGGCTGCTGGTAACTTTGTTTTAGGAGCTAGTGTTCTTGTGGAGGGCAAAGCAACTTTGAAAGGTGGATCACCTAATGCACGCGCTGCAGCGTACAAAGCATGCTGGCCAGATTGTTTTGACACAGATACTTTGGCTGCCTTTGAGAGTGCCATATACGATGGGGCTGATGTTATCTCAGTTTCATTGGGAACGACGTCCGCTGCTGATTTTTTCGAGGATGGCCTAGCCATCGGCGCCTTCCATGCTGTTCGGAGAGGCATCCTAGTTGTTTTTGCAGCTGGGAATGATGGACCAGATCCAGAGTCAGTCTCAAATGTGGCACCTTGGTTTCTGTCAGTTGGTGCTAGCACAATGGATAGAGAGTTCGCAACCACCGTTGCACTTGGTAACAGGAAGCACATTACGGTAGCCGTTACTTCTCCCACTGCTCAACACAAACTTATAAACTTATTTTTGCCTTTTATCAACATAACGTGGATGGATGCAACAATTTATCGGGTTTTAACAGATTTACAAAATTTTCCATCGTAAAGTTAATGTAAATTTCTAATGCTCAAGTTATTATGGTTTGCTCTTTTAACTTGTTTTTCTTGTTAGGGTGCGAGTCTTCATGCTAAAGGCTTGCCTGCTGAAAAATTCTATCCTTTAATCAGTGCTGCAGCAAGCAATGCTGCTAACGCTTCAGCTATAGAATCGTAAGTCCCCAACTTCATGAATTACATCTAAAGTAACTATGTTACTGTGCTGAACAATATATGAAACATTGCAGTCAGTACTGTAGGCTTGGCGCAATTGATCCCAAGAAGGCTAATGAGAAGATATTGGTATGCCTTCGAGGTGGGAACGTTGATAGATTGGAAAAAGGATACGAGGCACTTCGTGCTGGTGCTGTTGGATTGATACTGGTAAATTCTGAAGTATATGGCTCTGACTTATCTGCTGATCCTCATGTTCTTCCCGCGGCACACGTCAGTTATTCTGATGGTCTTGCTATATATGCCTACATGAACTCTACGAAGTAATTGTTACATTAGGCTTTGCCTCGAGACTCTGTTCAAACTTTCACTTTTCACTTGCTGCCAACCTCTCACAATAATATTTTGCGTGTATTACAGAAATCCTGGTGCATTCTTGACTCCTGCAAAGATGACTTTGAGAACAAAGCCAGCTCCATCTGTTGCTGCTTTCTCTTCTAGGGGACCTAATCCTCTTGAGCCATCAATCCTCAAGGTCTGATTAGTAGCTTTTGTTTGGTTTTCTTGTTGTGCAAAATCAACTATTTATAACAGATGCCACCTAAAATGTATTGTTGCAGCCTGATATCATTGCTCCAGGCGTTTCTATAATTGCTGCGTCCACTCCAGCAGCATCACCAAGTGGCAAAATCTTTGACAGCCGTATACTCTCCGGGACTTCTATGGCAACTCCTCATGTTGCTGGCATTGTTGGCCTTCTCAGAGCTCTCCACCCAGATTGGAGTCCTGCTGCTATCATGTCAGCAATCATCACGACTGGTATTATCAGCTTCGTCCATAAATAAATAAACAAAAAATTTTTAGTACAAGCCTGATGGATTGACTTACAGCGTTGTTTATACTGTTTGTTCTCAGCAAGTTCTCAAGGCAATGACAACAGGCCAATTATTGATTTAGCCAACAATAGGGCAGCGTCACCGCTCGACATTGGTGCGGGACATGTGTGCCCAAGCCGTGCATCTGATCCTGGACTCATTTATGATCAGACGACCGATGACTACTTGAACTATTTGTGTGCAATAGGCTACGAAGAAAAGCAACTAAAGATATTCGCACTTCGGCCATACTCATGCCCCAAGTCATTCCAGTTGTTAGACTTCAACTACCCCTCAATCACCGTTCCTTACCTTAATGCCTCGATAACAGTATCCAGAACAGTCAAGAATGTCGGCTCTGCTGGCACATACTTTGCCCGCGTCGTGGCGCCGAAATCAGTTACAGTTTCAGTTGAGCCCACGAGTTTGAAGTTTGGGAGAATGGGAGAAGAGAAGACATTCAAAGTCACCCTGAGAGCTGCTAGAGACATTGTGGGTGGCGAGTATGTGTTTGGGGGCTTGATATGGTCTGATGGTGTACACCATGTGAGGAGTCCTCTGGTGGTGAAGCACGTCTGAACTTTGTGCAGTTCCTTCGTTCAAGAATATTTTTCATTTTATCGCCAGTTCTCCTTTTCTATCTTAGGAAATAAGGCAAACTGTTGTTTTAGTTTTGAGATAAGGAAAAGGAAACGGGAACAACATCTACACTTTTGAATATGTAGATAAAATTTAATAAACAAATCTAAATTGACTCCTACAAATTAACAACTACTGATTTTTAAATAAAAGCAACATCTGGTTCCATTATGTCACTAACACAATTCAAAAATCTTGATAGCAAGCTTACTGCAAACATTATGTGAGATACATTAGGCAGCCAATTAAATTCCTATATTGGTAAGGGTTTGGAATTCACAGGATTCATGTTTCGCAGGGTTCAGTGTTCAGTGTTCATAGGGTTTAGGAATCATAAGGTTCGGAAACCTTTTCAACTCCATCCTTTTTGCTAAACTTTTCCTTTTGATTCATGGGTATGCTTGTAACTTTCATGTAAAATGTCTTAAGAATTTCCTTTGCATACTTATTTTAGCATATGAAAACTCTATCATGGCTTTGTTTCACCTGCATGCCTAAAAAATAAGACATCAAACTAAGGTCTATCATCTCAAATGCTTTGAGAATTTCTGCTTTGAATTCTTCCACTAACTTCTCATTGCTTTTTATGACAAAAAGGTCATCAATATAAATAAAAACTATAATTAATATCTATTTTCTCCACGTATAAAGTGGTTTCACTTAGACTTTTAACAAATCTAAAACTTTGAAAATATTCATCATTTCTATTGTACCAAGCCTTGGAAGCCTACTTAAGGCTATATAAAGCTTTTTTAAGCTTGTAGACTTTCTCCTCTTGCCCCTTGACTTGGAATCCTTTAAGTTGCTCTATATAGATTTCTTCTTGAAAATAACCATTTAAAAAAGTCAACTTCACATCCAATTAATAAAGCCATCATCCTTTTTGTGTAATCAAGGCTTGTATCCAAGCATGCTACCAGAGTGAACGTTTTTGAAAAATCCACCCCAAAAACTTGGCTGTACCCTTTCATAACTAATCTGCCTCTATATTTATTCATAGAACCGTTTGTATTGAGTTTTGGTTTTGTAAATCCATTTTACTTCAATGATCTTTCTGTTTCAAGGTTTGTCTATTCGCTCCTAAGTGATATTCTTCTCAATCATTTAAAGCTCATCTCTCATAGGTTTAATCTATTTATCATCCTTTTAAGCTTCTTTGAATTCTGCCGGTTCAAAGACAGTAACATTACTTCTTTCATAGAGTTTAAACAAAAATCTTGTGCCACAAACTGAGACATCATTTATGATGTTATCAAGATATTTAGGAGACTCTGGTAATTGCTTTACCATTGGTTCTCTTAACTTTATTATCTATCTTCCATAAACTTGACATATGAACCTACAATCATTTTTCCATTTTGAAGTTGAAAAATTCTATAAGCCTTGAAGAAGCTACTGTATCTAATGAAAACTCCTAATTTTGCCTTTTTATCAAGTTTGTCTTTTTTCACCTGTGACACATAAGAAAAATAGAGACAACTAAAAGTTTTTAAAGTTTGTAAATCTGGTTTGCAATTAAACTAAGCTTTAAATAGGGTTTTTCCTTGCACAACTTTAATTGGTAGCCTATTTAGTAGGAACACATAGCTTCTACCCAAAGCTCTTTTGGCAACTCCTTTTCATGTAATATGCACCTCGTCATCTTCATCTTCATGATATTCTGATTTTTCCTTTCACTTATGTCATTTTACTATAAAGTGTAAGGCGTTATGAGTTAGTGCTCAATACTCACTTCCTCACAAAACTTGTCAAAAGTCTCATCTGTAAATTCTTTCCCATTATTAGACTTTATTATGCCAACCTATAATCACTTTGATTCTCTACCTATGCTTTATACTTTTAAAACACTTTAGTAACTTAAGACTTAAATTTAAGAAAATAAATCCAACAAAATTTGGTATAATCATCAATAAAAGCAATATAGTATTTATTACCATTCAAAGATAGAGTTATCTAAGGTCCTCTAACATTTGTGTATACAAGTTACAGTTTGTGCATTGCTCTCCAAGTTGACTGAGGGAATGGTTTTTTTTTGACTTACTTGTCATATTGATAGGCCACATAATCAATCAGTTTGTCTTTTGGCAATGGCATACCCTTCACCAAATTGTATGTTTTCATGTATAGAAGTCTAATATAATAGAAGTGGTCAAGTCTTTTATGCCATAATTATGTATTACTTACAAGGCTTAGAAGTGCTGCTTGCTCCTTCTCAATCAAATTTAAAGCAAAACTTTTTGCTCTCATCTGCATTTTAAATACTTATCTATCTTTTTGGTCTTTGATTAACCACCATTTATCTTCAAATATAATCTTAAGGCCCTTTTTAACCAACTGACTAGTACTAAGTAAATTTTGGTTAATGTTAGATATATATAAAACATCAATAATGTGCTTCAAACTTATCAAACTCTCTATAAGCACAATTTCTTTGTCTTTAACTAAAATAAACTCACCATTTCCAATTTTTACTTTTTAAATAGAAGTTTTATCAAGTTTTTAAAAAAATGTATGGTCATTAGTTATGTAATTGGTGCAGCCGTTGTTGTCTAATAGCAAGGAATCATTTAAATTGTTACCAAAAAATAAACCATGTTTCCATAAAAAGTTGTCCTTCTTGTTGCTATTCTGCGGACACCTTTACTTCTTAGGATTTACACACCTTTTTTATGTGCCTCATACTACCACATTTCCTACACTTAACATTAGACCTTCACTAACATTTCCTTGCTATATAATTAGTCTTCTTGTAACGTAGGCATGATAATTTTACCTCACTTTTGTTGTTATTGCTAAACATGTTATTATTCTTCTTCTTCTTTTTCTTATCTATGCCTCCTTCTGAGTTATCAAACTTAGCTTGAAAAGCACATTGCATAATTTCTTCTTTTTTCATCATTTTTCTTTACTCTTGAACTTATAAAGCGTTAATCAATTTTGCCAAAGATATGTTTGACAGATCCTTAGATTCTTCTAATAAAAATATTTTGAACTTATATCTCTTAACTAAAGTGACAAGAATTTTTTAGATGATTTTCTCTTCAGATAAATTCTTACCTAACAATTTTACCTTATTTACAATGTCTAACAACTTGTCAAAGTAATTTTTAATTGTTTTGGTCTCTTTTATTTTTAATATTTCAAACTCCTTATAGTTAAGTACTTACATATTTTTTATTCTTTTATTTTCCTAATTCTGCTTTTTGACTAGTTCCATGTATCTTTGGCTAATTTCAAATTCATGACCCTAGTAAATATAGGGCTTGATACAAAAGAGAATAGATATACTTTGGCCTTGGACTTCATTATCTTCTTCTCCTTACGCGACTTCATTTATGCCACCTTTAGATTTGTCGGCAACGGAGGAACGTTATAATCTTCCTCTACAGCCTCCCAAAGATCCAAAGCATCAGGGGAGGTGTAGACCTCCATCCTAATAGCTTACGCCTGATAATTTTGCCCGTTTAAAGTTAATGGAGCAACACGAGTCAAGGACAATTGTGTTCCAACTTCTATTATGAAAATTTATGTGTTTGTAGGTTGTTTTATTTTAAAGATTTTTTTTAATTACTTAACTCACATATTTTTAAAAATAAAAATACTAATATTAATTTTAAAATAAAAAATAAGAGATATGAAACTATTTTTATTAAAAGTTCGTTTAATAATTTTTATATTTTTTAATATATAAATAAAAATATAACTGATTCAACTACGTCATAGTTGATTTTTAAAAAAAAATAACACCTAAACTAATTACTTAAATCATATCATAGACTAAGGCATTTCTAAAATTTTGGTTTGCTGAGACAGTGTGTCCAACACAACCAAAGTTTATCTTCATTCTTTTCACCCACGGGATGGATGCTTGGGTGTGTATATATAGTTTTTTTTCTTTTTTTTTTTTTAGCCTTTTATCTATACAAATGTTCATTCTGTTTCTTCGAATTGCTAGCCATAGACATAGCCTGACGTCTTTTTTTTTTTTTTTAATGCTTTACATAAAACGGTCGAGTGACAGGATTTTTGTTTAAAGCAATGCCATGATGATTTCGGCTTGGGAAAACTTTTATATCTTGCATTTGGCTGCCATAATAAAATTTTTACGCCTAGGGTTTATTTAATACAATGTTTTGTCACACCATCCAAAGGCTCCCCTAAAAAAAAAAATATATATATATATATAAAAGAGGGAGAGAGAGAGAGAGAGAGAGAGAGAGAGAGAGAGAGAGGGAGAGAGGGAGTGCCGGCGGACAAATGGGTAAGCACAGCATCCAACAGTATTCTTTGAAAACACAGCAAAAAGAAAAAATAATAATAATAAAAAAAAAACAGGTAAAAGATTAGATTTTGTTTGTCTGGAAAGTCTTTTTCATGTTTTCTCTCGTTCGAAACGACAAAAAAATTAGAGTCTATTAGAAGATAAGGCACACTTTCTAGGTATTAGAAGATAAGACACACTTTCTAGGAAGATAAGGCATACTATACAAAGAAGATAAGACATTGTACTAGTATAAATATAGTAGATTGTAATGAGAAAAGGTATGAAAAATACTTTCTCTAATTCTTCTAGTTTTTACATTCTGTTTTTCACATGGTATCAGAGCTCTCTTTTTCATTTCGTTGAAATGATCATTTGGCCTTTCTTTTAGATGGCCTTTGATCAAGTTAGAGGTATGCTAAGCAAAGAATAATGTCATGGACGTCAGAGGCATCCATGGATGGGGAATCAAGCGTTCCGAGTCCGAAACTTTTGTAATGTTCAATTAATATTAATTTGCTACATTTTCTTGTTCTTGTAATTTTTGCAGTATTACAACTATCATGTTTCTGTTTTTCTTTTAAGATTCAGCAATTTAGATTTTCTTGTAATTTTTAAATTACAAGATCCAAACCCCTCAATTATAAATACCGAATCCTTAAATTATAAATCTTAAGACGATGACAGATCCAAAAGCTTCAAGTTCGAAGATCAATTCGTCGTTCTTATTGAGCGCGAATGACAACCCAGGCAATTTAATTACACAGACACAATTCAGAGGACCAAACTACGAAGAATGGGCTAAGGCCATGAGGATTTCGTTGAGGGCCAAGAAGAAACAAGGTTCATTGATGGCACCATTAAAGAGCCGAACCAGAACTCAGATGAAATTGATGATTGGTGGACAGTAAACTCCATGATTGTGTCATGGATCTTTAACACCATCGAACCAGGCTTGCGTTCCACGATCTCATACAAGGAAACGGCAAGGGAATTATGGGATGATATCCAGCAGCGATTCTCTGTTCGTAATGGCGCGCGAGTTCATCAATTGAAAACGGAGGTTGCAAATTGCAAACAAAACAGGGATTCAATCATGACTTATTATGGTCGACTTAAGAAACTGTGGGATGATTTGAATGATTATGATCCTATGCCTACTTGTTCTTGTAATGGATGCAAGTGTAATTTCAGTACACGGCTTCAACAGCGTCGAAAGGATGAGCGGGTGCATCAATTTCTCATGGGGCTTGATGAATCATCTTATGGTAATGTCCGTTCTAATATCATCTCTTCAGATCCTCTTCCAAACCTTCATAGGGTTTATTCTCAAGTTACGGAGCAAGAACAAGTGCAGGTAATGACTCGAGCAGCTCCCATTCGGTCTGATCCGGTGAGTTTTGCCATAAAAACAGTCAGCCCGGGTCCTCGGAATTCAGGGGGGGACCGAAAAGACAATGGAGTAGTTTGCTCTCACTGCCAGAAACCGGGACATAGCCTGGACACATGCTTTCGTCTACATGGCTATCCTGACTGGTGGACAGGAAATTCGTCTCAAGGAAAAGGCAGAGGACGAGGTAACCAGGGACATGGTCGTGGTAGAGTAGTTCTGGCTAATGTTACATAAGGAACAGTAGGGGCGGCTGCTAATGTTTCTCATGGGAGACCACTTGATGATTCTGATAAAGTTGGGTTAGAGACTTTGAGCAAAGATGATTGGGAGACTTTGAAGTCTCTCTGGAATGCTCACACGAATAATACATCCGTTGCTCAGCCAAAGCTTAATGGTAAGGCGTATTTACAATGGTTATTTGACACAGGTGCTTCGCATCATATGACGGGCGAGGAAACTGTATTTGTAGAGCTTCAAGGAATACCTCCTTGTCCCGTGAAAATGCCAAACGGTGAATACGTTATGGCAACAGGAGAAGGAACAGTTCTTGTAGGAAAATTATTTCTCAATGATGTTTTATATGTCCCTGGAATACGATGCAATTTGATATCTGTTTCAAAATTAGCCCGAGACAAAGGTCATATTTTGAAGTTCACTGATCGTTTATGTGTTGTTCAGGACCGCACTTCGAGGATGCTGATTGGAGTGGGTGAGGAGCTTGAGGGGCTATATGTCACACAAGGGGAGTCTCTGGTCAGTGCTCATGGAGCCATTGCAGTCAAGAATATGGATTTGTGGCATAAAAGGTTGGGACATCCCTCTATGCGAGTCATAGAAAAGCTCCCTACAATAGGAGGTAGTATCAAAATAAATAAAGAGGTTCATGAACCTTGTGATGTTTGTTTTAGGGCAAAACAAACCCGTACTCCTTTTTCTATTAGTGACAATAAAGCTGGTGATATCTTTGAATTAATTCATTGTGATTTATGGGGAGCTTATCGAGAGGCTAGTTTTTGTGGTGCTACTTATTTTCTGACTATTGTTGATGATTGTTCTCGTGGTGTATGGGTCTATTTGTTAAAGGGGAAACATGAAGTCCCATGTGTTGTTAAGAATTTTTTGGCTATGACCAAGAGACAATTTAATAAACAAGTCAAAATTATACGCAGTGACAACGGTACAGAATTTACTTGTTTAAGTGATTATTTTAAGGAATGTGGCATTATTCATCAAACTTCCATGATTGGGACACCTCAACAAAATGGAAGAGTTGAGAGGAAACATCGACACATTTTGAATGTTGGTAGGGCGTTTCGTTTTCAAACTAACTTACCTATTCAATTTTGGGGAGAATGCATTCTCACTGTAGGATATTTAATTAATCGTACTCCATCATTGATTTTGGGTGGAAAAACTCCATATGAAATTTTGTTTGGAAGCCCTCCATCTATTTCTCATCTTAGAGTATTTGGTTGCCTATGCTATACTAAGAACATTAATCGGGAAAAGGATAAGTTTGCAAGTCGAAGTCATAAGTGCATATTCATGGGTTATCCTTATGGTAAAAAGGGGTGGAGGGTGTACGATTTAGAAAGGAAAGTTTGCTTTGAAAGTCGAGATGTTGAGTTTGTTGAGCACGTATTTCCTTTTGCCCATACGGACTCTGCAGGCCGGCAACTCCAGATTCCCTGCCTACTGTCATTGAGCCTACTATATTGGAAGTTGTGCCTGAGATTAAGGCACCTTCGTCAGCTTCTAAATATGACAGACAGTATGTGGAAGAGGATGTGACAGCAGATGGGGTCGTACCAGTACCTAATGTTGCAGAGGTTACAGGTGCAGCGGATGATCTTGGTCGTGGCAAACGAGCGCGACAGCCTTCAGTTCGTTTGTATGATTATGTGTTGCATACAGCTGTCCTCAGTCCCTCGAGCTCTCTTTCTTCTTCTTTAGCATCCTCAGGTACGCCCTATCCCATCACAAACTATGTGAATTGTGCTAAATTTTCCATGTCGCATCGTCAATTCGTGGGTGCAGTAACTACAGGGATTGAACCAACTAGTTTTAAAGAGGTCATGCAACATCCATGTTGGCGTGAGGCAATGAAAAAGGAGGTTGAGGCACTGGAGGATAATGAGACATGGACAGTCGCTACTTTGCCTAAAGGAAAGAAGGCTCTTGGTAGTAAATGGGTCTACAAAATCAAGTATCATGCAGATGGAACAATCGAGCGATACAAGGTGCGCTTGGTTGTTTTCGGGAATCACCAGATCGAGGGTCTTGATTACAATGAGACGTTCGCACCTACTGCAAAGATGGTGACGGTTCGTACCTTCTTGGCAGTAGCAGCGATTTGTGGGTGGGAATTGCATCAAATGGATGTGCACAATGCATTTTTGCATGGCGATCTTGAGGAGGAAGTTTATATGCGTTTTCCACCAGGCTTTACGACACCCGGAGCGGATAAAGTATGTCGTCTACGCAAGTCTCTCTACGAGCTGCGACAGGCACCACGGTGTTGGTTTGCTAAGCTTGCTGCGGCTCTGGTTCAATATGGATTTCAGCAATCTGGCTCAGACTATTCTTTGTTCACGTTTCGGAATGGCCAAGTTCAATTGACCATTTTGGTCTATGTGGATGATCTGGTGATAGGTGGGACTGATAGTGATGTCATTCATACGTTTAAAACTTACTTGAATGCTTGTTTCCACATGAAAGACCTTGGCAAATTGAAGTACTTTCTCGGTCTTGAAGTAGCTCGAAATTCGACTGGGATTTTTCTTTGTCAGAGAAAATATGCTTTAGATATTATTTCTGAAACCGGTTTGTTAGGTGCTAAACCTGCCGGCACACCAATGGAGCAAAATCATCACCTCGCTTTGGCTAAAGACGCGATTCTTACTGATCCTATGCCTTATCGGCGTCTTATTGGTCGTCTTATCTACCTAACAATTACTCGACCTGAATTATCTTATTGTGTGCATATCTTGGCACAATTTATGCAGGAGCCACGGCATAGTCATTGGGAGGCGGCCCTTTGGGTTGTTCGTTTCTTAAAACTTCATCCTGGGCAAGGTCTTTTGCTCCGGTCTGATTCCTCTCTTCATCTTACGGCTTATTGTGATGCAGATTGGGCAAGTTGCCCCTTGACTCGACGTTCTTTAACGGCATATTTTGTCTTTCTTGGGGATTCTCCAATTTCCTGGAAAACGAAAAAACAACATACTGTATCTCGATCATCGGCTGAGGCAGAGTATCGATCTTTGGCTTCTACAACTTGTGAATTGAAATGGCTTAAGGGTTTGTTAGTTTCTCTTGGCATTCCTCACTCATCTCCTATGCGGATTTATTGTGATAGTCGGTCAGCTCTTCACCTTGCTCACAACTCTGTGTTTCATGAACGCACCAAGCACATCGAGGTAGATTGTCACTTTGTTCGTGATGAGATTCGTCGTGGTATCATTCTTCCTCAATCTGTATCCTCGTCTCATCAACTAGCTGATATCCTTACCAAGGCTCTTGGCAAACGTTCGTTTGATGTCATTCTTTGCAAGTTGGGCATTTCCGATCTTCATGCTCCAACTTGAGGGGGGTATTAGAAGATAAGGCACACTTTCTAGGTATTAGAAGATAAGTCACACTTTCTAGGAAGATAAGGCACACTATACAAAGCAGATAAAGCACACTTTCTAGGAAGATAAGGCACACTGTACAAAGAAGATAAGATATCGGTGTGCACATTGTACTAATATAAATATAGTAGATTATAATGAGAAAAGGTATGGAAAATACTTTCCCTAATTCTTCTAGTTTTTACATTCTGTTTTTCACATAGTCAAATAAATTTATTTTTATTGAAATGATTTTTTCTTTTCTTTTTTGGAGTTATACCAGAGGATACTTCTTAAAATGCAGAGAGAGAGAGAGAGGTTACTGTTGTCGTCGGCTTGATCTATGGTCGGTGTCGTCGGTTGCTGTGTCGCTGGTTACTTAGTCGCCAATCATCAGTCTTACCGTTGCCGTCGTAGGCTTGCTCAATGGCCGGTGTCGCCCAGTCACCGGCTTACTCCATGACGGGTGTTGCCCACCACGACTGCCCAGTCGCCGATTGCTAAAATTAACCAACACTATCGTTTATGCAGAACTCTAATTCCTAAAATTACGCTTACTATCTATGTACTGAAAAAAAAAAAAATGATCTCCTACACTTCTTTCTTCAATTTTAATTTCTGTGAAGAACAACTAATTCTCACAATTTATTGGTATAATTTTAGTCTTACTTTTGCAAGATTTGACGTTGCTCTGTAAATATTTATTTTCTTTTGTTTCGAATATAAACATTCTAGTGGATAGAGAGGCAAATGCGGATTTCTTTTTCTTTTTCTCTTCTTTTCTTTCTTTTTTTTTTTCGATTAATTTTTCTTTTTATGATTAATTTATTTACTACAGAGCAAGTGAAGACTGAATTTTTTGTATATGAGTCAAGATGATGAAATTTTTATTTGGTAATAATAATGTACACTATTAGTTTGTTATTTTGTCTCTAAAATTGTATTCAATATATAACTAATATACATTAAATATTGAAAAAATAATTAGATAAAAACAAAAAAAAGGTCTTTTTCAAAAAAGAAAAATATCCCATACAATATTTTACAAAAATAACTTTTTTTTTTTTTTTTAAACAAACGGACCCAAAGACACATAAACAGATATATTTTAATACGTGTCAAACAATTGCGAAGCTCATTAGAATAGTTTTCTTGAAAACGTGTTGATTGCCATTAAAAAAGTTTGTATCATTAGATTCAGTTCGCCTTTCTCATTTTTAAAAATGGCAAAAGTTTAATTTTATCTATTTTATTAATTTATATATATATATATATATATATATTATTAATTTATTAAATATATTAATTTATTTTATATTAAACATTTTATTTGTGTATCATGCCACATATACTTTTACCTCATTGTTATCTTATTAAATTTATTGACATAATAAAAACTCTGTTTTTTTTAAAAAAAAAAAGAAAATTGATAAAATAAAAATATATTTTTTAAAATATTATAAAAATAAAAAATTATAATATTTTTTAAAATTATTATTTTTTTTTAAATTTTTTTAAGATAAAACTTATTCCACATTTAATAATATAGATGATACGTGACTAATTGATATATACTTAACAAATGAAATTAATTTTTTTTTCTTTGTTTTACAAATCATATGTCATGTATTTAAATTATCATCGTCCCCATTTTTAGTTTCATTGTCAAACCTGGCCTTTTAATTGTTGTAATACAAGAGTGTATGTAACCACCTTATATAGGCAAGCAATTCAAAACTCGCCCCCGAATTCCGTCCGAATCCTTATACATTTAATTCATTAATGGAAGAATATTACAGATCCCATAATCAGCGATTGAAGATAATTTTCAGCTTCTTACCATAATTGACACAAAAACCGAGTATGAATGCAGGGCAAAGGCAGAGCATGTTTCACCCACTCCTCTTCATACAGAGTTTCTAACAAGTTCATAATCATAGCCACTTCTGCGCAAAAGCAATGAGGATTTGGGTTGTTTCTCCTTTGCTTCTATCATTGTTTCTCTTCTCCCTTTTGCAGCGACCAGCTTTTTCCATACAAAAGGTTTGCATTCTTTCTTTTGATTGCTTTTCTTTGTCGGTTCCATGGTTGTTGTTCAACAATACGTTGCTTTTTCTTTTCTTTCTTTCTTTCTTTCTTTTAATTCACCATCCCCTACAAGCCGAGCTACATATTTGAAAATAGCTTCAACAAGAAACTTTTTTATGCAGTCTTATGTTGTGTATTTGGGATCACATGAACACGGTCCAGACGCTACGTTGGCAGATTTTGAGAGTGTTACTACTGCTCATTATGAACTTCTGGGATCAGTCTGCAAAAGGTTTACTTTTGCATCTAAATTTTTTCAGTTGATCCAATATTTTCATTATACAGAATTTCCAAATTTGCTTTAACAGTGTAGAAAAGGCCAAGGAGAAAATCTTTTACTCATACACCAAAAACATCAATGGCTTTGCAGCCACCTTAGAAGAGGAAGAAGCCGTTGAACTTGCCAGTAAGAATTTCGGTGCACATACATTTACGCAATATCTAGCCAGTCATTTTATTACCTGTTTTGTCTACCATGTCATGTTTTGTCTCTGTTACCTCTATGATCTAATCTTATTATATAAGACTTTTTAATCATCAATTTAATACAGATCACCCGGATGTAGCAGTAGTTTTCTTGGACGAGAGCAGAAAACTGCAAACCTCACATTCATGGAGTTTTCTTGGACTTGAGGAGGATGGGGTGATTCCGGAGTCCTCGCTTTGGGTGGATGCAAGGTTTGGCCAAGATGTCATCATCGCTAATCTTGACACGGGTGAATTTCTGAGACATCATTTCCTCGGTCCATTTTACGTCGTTGGTTGACGTCAAGTTTTTGCATAAGAACTAGTCAATTGACATTGTAGATATCACTATATGACACCCTCGGGTCCCTTAAGGTGTAAAAGTTGAATGTCCATATTGCATTTTGTTTGTTTCTTCACCAGCAGTAATCCTATTCATACATAATTTGGATTGCGGCAGGTGTCTGGCCAGAGGCAAAAAGTTTTAGTGATGAAGCATTTGGTCCAGTCCCTTCAAAGTGGCGAGGTTACTGTCAGGAGAATGATACACAAGGATTTCGTTGCAACAGGTCAATGTTTCCCTATTGGCTGGTTCTGTCCTGCCAGATTTTTTTTTTTTTTTGGCTTGCTTTTCTATCAAATATGTTTTTCTTCAAATTTGTCTGCTAGTCTTCCTGTGGACTGTAGTTATGCTTGCTTAAATCCCAGTATTGATCAATGAATTCCCATGAAAATTCTTCTCTTTCCACACGGAAAATTGTGTTTCAGATACAATCTGAAGAGGACAAGCAATCCTTATCTTAGTTGTTGTATCACTAACTATTATTTGTTTTTAAGTAAGCTTGTAAAAGGTGATAATAATTTGTTTGTTACCCACGTATGAGAGAGGATAAATACTAATTTGTAAACATTTTTTTTTTTTGCATACTTTCCCCAACATACTTTGCCAAAATTTATTGTTTACTTTTTAATTTAGCTCTTAAATATATTTCTTTTTCAATTATTTGGAGGCTGGACAAATTATGTTTTAGGCCTTCTTCATCACTGATTCTTTTGTTTATCTATTTGATCTTTGCTATATGTCTCAAATATTTCATCTCATTCAGGAAGCTGATTGGGGGAAGGTTCTTCAACCGAGGTTATGGTGCTGCACTTGGTGGGCTGAATTCCTCCTCCTACACTACACGAGACCACCAAGGCCATGGAAGTCATACCTTATCCACGGCAGCTGGTAACTTTGTAAACGGAGCCCAAGCTTTTGCAGAAGGCAATGCAACCATTAAAGGTGGCTCACCAATGGCACGCGTAGCTGCATACAAAGTATGCTGGCCCCAAGTAGCAGAAGCTGGTGGGTGTTATGATACAGATGTGTTGGCGGCCTTTGATAGTGCCATATACGATGGGGTTGACGTTATCTCGGTTTCATTGAGTGGATATACCAAAGAATTTTACCTGGATTCCATAGCAATTGGTGCCTTCCACGCCGTTAGGAGAGGCATTGCAGTTATTTTGTCAGCTGGCAATAATGGACCAGATTCAGGGTCAGTCTCAAATGTAGCACCTTGGTCTTTGTCAGTTGGCGCTAGCACAATGGATAGAGCTTTCGTTAACACTGTTGCACTTGGTAACGGGAGGCACTTCAAGGTAGCCATTCCCACTCCCACCGTCCACCAAAACCTATAAAGTCATTTGTGCTTTTATTAACATAGACCGTGGACTTGTGCACCAATTTATAAGATTTTAGCAGATTTGCAGAAATTTTATTTTTTTTTAATGCTAAAGATCTGTTGATCACTGTAAATTTCCGATGCTTAAGTTATTGTGGTTCAATTTGTTAACTTGTTTTTGTTTGTTTTTTTTTTTTTTTTGATAGGGTGCGAGTCTTTCTGCCACATTGCCTAAGGAAAAGTTCTATCCTTTAATAAGAGGCCCGGCTGGCAACTCCTCTGCTTCGGATCGGTATGTCCCCGATGACACGAGTTATAGCCCAAGTAATTATGTTACTGTGCTGACCATTTTATACGAAATATTGCAGTGATTACTGCGAGGATGGAACAATCGATCCTAAGAAGGTCAAGGGAAAGATGATAGTATGCCCTCGAGGAGATGAGATTGATAGTTTGGAACAAGGATTTGAGGCCCTTCGTGCTGGAGCTGTTGGGATGATATTGGTAAATGCCGAAGTGAATGGCAATGACATTTCAGGCATTCCTCCTCCACCTCTTCCCGCAGCAAATGTCGGTTATTTTGATGGTCGTACCATTAAAGACTACATTAACTCTACCAAGTAATTGCTACATCAGGCTTTCATCATGACTCTTTTTGAACTTCAAATTATCACTTGCCGTCAACTCACAATAGCATTGCATATATATGTCAGAAATCCTGTTGCATTCTTCAATCATGTCAAGACAGTCTTTGGAATAAAACCAGCTCCATATCTTGCTGATTTCTCTTCTAGGGGACCGAGTCTTGTTGAGCCATCAATCCTCAAGGTCTAATCTGCGGCTTTTATTTGGGTTTCTTGTTTTGTAACATCCATTACCTCTTGTTAATCTCACACTATATGTTCCACACTTGCAGCCCGATATCATTGCTCCGGGTGTCAGCATAATCGCTGCCTACAGTCCATTAGCATCACCTACCGAAGAAGCCTTCGATAAACGTAGCGTCTTGTATAATTATCTGTCGGGGACCTCAATGGCAACTCCCCATGTTGCCGGCATTGTTGGCCTCCTCAAGGCTTTCCACCCAGATTGGAGTCCTGCTGCTATCTTTTCCGCAATCATCACTACAGGTATAAATCAGTTTCATCTTCTTTCGTCCAAAAGTAAATAAACATAAGCTTTGGAAAAAGCTTCATGGGCATGACTTAACGATGATGTTTATGTCATTCGTTCTCAGCACGAACGCAAGACAATGAGAACAAGCCAATTATTGATGCCTCCAACCACGTGGGAGCGACGCCGCTTGCCCTCGGGGCAGGACATGTGAGCCCAAGCCGCGCAGCTGATCCTGGACTCGTCTATGATCTGACGACCGATGATTACTTGAGCTTTTTATGTGCAAGAGGCTACAAAGAAAAGCAGTTGAAGCTATTCTCTCCTCGGCCATACTCATGCCCCAAGTCATTCCAGTTGTTAGACTTCAACTACCCCTCAATCACCGTTCCTAAACTTAACGGCTCGATAACAGTCTCTAGAACAGTTAAAAATGTTGGCTCTGCGGGCACATACTTTGCCCGCGTTGAGGCACCGAATGGAGTTGCAGTTTCAGTTGAGCCCACAAGTTTGAAGTTTGCGAAATTAGGAGAAGAGAAGACATTCGAAGTCACTCTGAAAGCTGCTAGAAACCCAGTGCATGTGGATTATGTATTCGGGGCCTTGATATGGTCTGATGGTTTTCACAGAGTGAGGAGCCCTCTGGTGGTGATGCACGTCTGAACTTTCCGCAATAAATAAGTCTGTCTTCATTCTTTCCTCCCATGCGAAGGAGGAAGCTTAAATGCGTTTTGATCTGGCCTTTCTCGTTACAAGTTCTGCGATTAAAAATGTTCATTCCGGGTGTCACCAGGACTCATCAATATGAAATTTCGGTTCGTCTTTTATGCTTGTGCGTGGAATAACATTAAAGCCAATTGTCGTTTGGCTTGTTCAAAGTTTTATGCATTTGCAATTTGTCTGGTATGAAGATATATATTTTCATAGGATAGAAAATTTTGGTGGTAATGCCAAAAAAGAAAAAAACCACGCACTAATGCGACGCACTCCCACGAAATCTTTTCGAGATTGTGGGCACACAATAATTTTACATTTGATTGATCTTGATTCCTAATTCCGGTTTTTGCCATTATATAACCCACGCAGCAGCTGCGTTCCACCCCGCGTTTTCAAGTTCAATTCTCCGAACCAATTGATATAACGATGTACAATTTTTTTTTTTTCTTTCTTTCTTTATTTATGATAACATTTTTGAGCTATGTAACAAAAGAGAGGAGTTAAAAAAAAAAAAAAAACACGTTTGACTTGGGGTTCTTTTTCCTTTTTAATTTCTATTTAGTTTTTTTTTTTTGACAAAATTTGGAAGCTATAGAATGTCAAATTTTAAGAAGTGAGTTTGTCGTAGGCAGAAGAATTTGTTTATTTATTTATTTATTTATTTATTTAAAGTACATCTCTCGTGACTCTAAAATTTATGTCTTTAGAAAAATTAATATAAATAAATAAATAGGAAAAAAAAGAGAAAAAGGGGGGTTTTAGGGAAGGGGAGGTGGTGTGTGGGGCTGCTAAGAACCCAATAACCCCATCCAATGGGACGAGGGAATGAAGTGACCGTTAAGCGTTTCAGACTACCGCTTGCTCGCTTCTTTATAGCTTATGGACAATTCAAAACTTTGTTAATAATTAATGTATAATCAATTTCTTCCTTTTCTGTCTCTCTCTGTATAAAGAAAACTGAGTTCTCTTTCCTTGGTTGCATTTTTTCTTATTATTGATTTTTTATTATCGGATGATTTGGGTGGTTGAGTAATTAACCTATATGGAAGATGATGTGACCATGTTTGTGATGTGTTTGAAAGGGGGACAAAGGAGATCTCATTCTTTTGGTTTTGAGGCTAAAGCTGCTGCTGGTTCGACTGTTACCTGGATGCTTGGTGTCTTTGTCCATTTTGTTTAAAATTTAGGACCCTTGTTCATGCCAATGGCACTTATTAAAGTTGTGATGTGTGAGGCTAACGGTTGTAATTTCCTCTGTATCAGGCTGCTGTGGTTCTTAATGCTGCTTGTTGATTCCAGCACAGCACTTTGGACTTTGGAAGAAGGAAGGAAAGAGGCAACAAATACTAAGAAAGCCAGTTCCATCTGTTGCTGCTTTCTCCTCTAGGGGACCTAATCCTGTTGAGCCATCAATCCTCAAGCTCTGATTTGTAGCTCTTGTTTTTCAAAAAATCAATTACCTCTAACTGATCTCATACAATATCTCCCATTCATGCAGCTTGATATCATTGCTCCAGATGTTTCCATAGTTGCTGCCTACAGTCCAGCTGTTGACAGCCGTCACTTACCTTTTAATGTGTTTTCCGGTACTTCAATGGCAACAACTCCTCTATGTTGCTGGCATTGTTGGCCTTCTCAAAGCTCTCCACCCAGATTGGAGTCCTGCTGCTATGCTGCCTGCAATCATCAGTGTTGATTTTCTTCATCAAAAAAAAAAAAAAAAAAAAAGTAAATGAATAAATTAACAAAAACTTTTAGTACAAGTGTGATGGATATGACCTACGACTCTGCTTATGTTGTTCGTTCCCAGCACAGATGCAAGGCAATGACAACAGGCCAATTATATTGATTTAGCCAACAAACTTGAAGCGACACCGCTTTGACTTCAGTGGAGGATGTGTGAGCCCAAGCCACACACCTGATCCTTGGACTCGTTTATGATCTTACAACCGATGATTGCTTAAGCTTTTTGTGTGCGAGAGGCTACAATGAAAAGCAATTGAAACTGTTCTCACCTTGGCCATACTCATGCCTCAAGCTGTTCGAATTGTTGGGACTTCAACTACCCCTCAATCACCATTCCTAATCTTAATGCCTCGATAACAGTCTCTAGAACAGTTGAGAATGTTGGCTCTGCTGGCACACGCTTTGCTCCTATTGAGGTACCTAAAAAGATTTAGTCTCAGTTGAGTCCCCAAGTTTGAAGTTTGTGAAAATAGAAGAAGCTAAGGCATTCAAAATCACTCTGAAAGGTGCTGAAACCTTGTATGTATTTGGGGTGTTGATGTGGTCTGATGGTGTGCATTATGCGAGGAGTCCTCTAGTGGTGAATCACGACCGAACTTTCTGCAATATGTCTATGAAATGATTATGTTGCCACCGTTCTCCTTGCCTATCTAGAAATAATGCAAACAAGTTTACCTTCATTCTTTCCAGCCATAGGAAGGACGCTTAAATGTGTGTAATCTTGCCTTTTTGCTCTTTCTCGTTACAAATGTTATGACTAAAATTGTTCATTGTTGGTCTCTTCCAGACTTATTAATATGAAAATTTTATTGCTAACAAGATGTGAGCCACAGAGTTATGCCTTTTGTCGTGTTTTTTTGCTTACAAGGACAACACAAACACCAGTGGCAGGATTTTGTTTATTGACCCAGCCGATTGTCAAAATTTTATACCTTGTAATTTGTCTACTATAAAGGGTGTCTCGTTACAATCACAGTATTATTGAAATCACAATCCATCTACTTTTGTTTATTCCTCCATTAACTAATATTGTATTTCCACCAAGAATTGGCACTTGTACATCGAAATGATCAATAGGCGGTGAACCGGTAGCTAGTTAAATCTCTCTCTCTCTCTCTCTCTCTCTCTCTCTCTCCCCGCGAAAAAAATAAATAAAAAAAAGGAAGTTTTAGTTGGATTTAAACAAGGCCGTGCGACAGCAGGAGGGTACTCCAAAGTAGGAGATTCGGACATTGTGTGGCTTGGATTCTTTGTCTCAATGCCGTATTTCCTATATATAGAAAAACAAATCTCACCTTGAGAAGATCTATTGTATTTTTTAAAAAATTTGGCTCTAAAATCACTCTATTCCGTCAAAGGGAAGGACTGCAATGTTGTATATTGCTAAAAATACGTTAGCCAAGCAATATTTAAGAACAGGGGAAAAGGCAGAGCTCTCTCTTCACTAACAAAACAGACATTTTTTTCTTTTTTTATTTGTGCAGCAGAGGCAGTTATGTTCAGAGAGGCAATGGGGCTCTCTGGTCTTACTCCTTTTGCTGTCTCTCTCCTTGTTTTTTCTCTCCTCCAGGCGCCTACCGATGCTGCAAAAGAGGCAAGGCTTTAATGCTCTCTTATTCTTTTCTAGTTCCATTCAAGACACTATATTGGTTGTGAACGATTAATCGACGAACTCATAAGGAAATGTTTGCTTATGCAGTCTTATATAGACTACATGGGGGAGCATTCATATGGAGGTAATCCTTCTCAGTTTGACGTTCAAAAAGTGACAAAATCACACTTCGACTTGCTGGGAACATACTTGCAAAGGTTTACATTCTTTCACTCATAAATTGGAGATTTGTTTTGGAAGCTGTCTGATTTTGCTATCCGTAAACCTTGACATATTTGTCCCCTCGTTTTCTATTGCAGCGAAAATCAACTTCAGACTCAAATGCTTTACTCTTACACAAGATGCTTCAATGGATTTTCCGCTGTGCTTGACGAAGCGCAAGTATCAGCACTTAAAAGTAAGGCTCTTGACTCTCTCTCTCTCTCTCTCTCTCACACTATATATATATATATGTATATTTCTTTTTTTTCTGTTTTTCTCTGTGTTTGCTCTGCTTTGAAAGCAAGATGATCCTGTCATGATCGAAGTGGGGTGATAATAGCTCTTCATATTTCCAATCAATGCAGACGATCCCAGTGTGATTTCTGTTTTCCCGAACAGAGAACGAAAGCTACATACAACACGTTCATGGGATTTTCTTGGGCTAGAGAATGATAATGAACTTTCTTCTAAATCCCTGTGGAAGAGGGCAAGATATGGTAGAGATGTAATCATCGCCAATCTTGACACAGGTAAACAAAGGAGCTTCAAGTTTGCGTAATTGGGTCAGCTTTCCTTCATTTTTTTTGCATGCAATCGTCGCTGCTTGTTGAGAAAAACTGATCCTCATTTGACACCCTTTTTTGTGGCCTAACTTGACGTTAGGTGTTTGGCCCGAATCTCCAAGCTTTCATGACACAGGATTGGGTCCCGTACCCAAAAAGTGGAAGGGAATTTGTCAGACTGATGGCGGATTCCGTTGCAACAAGTACTCTTTCATTTGTTTATTTATTATTATTATTACTTTTTGCTTAAAAAAGAAAAATATTTGGTCTCATCTAAGAAAAGGGAAACATTACATATTGATGCCAATAGCCAATTGAATCGTTGCATGCAATCAGAGTTTGATTGGCAAATTGTTTCATTGAAGATTGATCAAAATGATTGTTTGGAATGATAAGATAATTTTTACTGAAGATTTCTGGCTCTAATTGTAGTGCTCTGCTATGTACAGAAAGCTTATAGGAGCAAGGTACTTCAACAAAGGTTATGCTGCCGCACTTGGTCCTCTCAAACCAGAAATATTTAACACTGCACGTGACACTCAGGGCCATGGAACCCATACCCTGTCAACTGCTGGTGGTAGCTTTGTTCCGAGAGCTGGTCTTTTTGGTGGTGGAAATGGAACTGCCAAAGGTGGATCGCCAAAAGCTCGTGTAGCTGCTTACAAAGTGTGCGGGCCGGCGGAGAAAGGTGGCTGCTTTGACGCAGATATCTTGGCTGGCTTTGATGCTGCAATAGCGGATGGAGCCGATGTGATTTCTGTGTCTCTTGGCGGGGATTCACAAGAATTTTATCAGCAAGCCACAGCTCTTGGTGGCTTCCACGCTATCAAACACGGAGTTACGGTGGTTGCCTCTGCTGGCAATGGAGGACCAACTCCAGGATCTGCAGCAAATCTGGCACCATGGCTCATCACGGTTGGTGCTAGCACAGTTGATCGTGAGTTCTCTAGTTATGTTAAGCTTGGCAACAACGTGACTTTGAAGGTACCTTTTCTTTGTGATATCCAATAACAATTGTCTTGCTTTGCACATTTTCCCTGACCAAAGGCCACGGACAAGTTTCCATAAAACTTAAATGTCATCATCTACTGCCATACTAGGATCTTAATCCTGCAATATTGGCAATGCATTATTGGTTATTGCAACACCATTTAATATAATGTTAAAATTCTTTCGGCTTGCAATATCATTTTTAGCCATAGCATTGCCAGAGGCTGTTTCTGAGGAAAGTTCACGTTGGTGGAAGAAATAAGAGATACACAATGGATCATGAAATAGAGATCGTAGAAATGAGGAGATTTACGTCTATTTGCTGCAGTCATTATGACTATTTGTCAAGCAAAAGCTTTAGATTTTCAAAATTTCCTTCCTTATATAATAGAGTTGAAGATAATCACATCCGCTTTCTGCATCTCACAATTGCAATCATCCCTCCCACAATCTTCTTTTCATTACCAGGGAAAATCTCTCGCCGACCAAGCGTTGCCAGTTGGAAAATTCTACCCACTGATCAATGCTGCAGATGCAGGTCTTGCTAACATTACGCCGGAGAATGCGTAAGCAACCACTATAACATATTGATTTTAGGAACATGCACAGTTAAACTATGCCCAGAATTGCTCATCACTTATTCTGCTTTTAAACTTTAATTCTGATTGGTGCTTGAAATGATGCAGCCAGTTATGCCGGAATGGAACTCTTGACCCCAAAAAGGTTGCAGGGAAAATTGTAGTCTGCCTTCGAGGGGATAATGGCAGACCAGAAAAGGGATATTATGCCAAACTTGCTGGCGCGGCTGGGATGATATTGGCAAATGCTGAATCAGATGGGAATGATCTCACAGCTGATCCTCATTTGCTTCCTGCCTCACACCTTACTTTCACCGATGGTCAAGCTGTTTATAACTACCTCAAAATTACCACGTAATTCTGGCATCTGTTTTTCTAGCCCATATGTCACTTGCCTTTTTGATGTCCAAATGATGGACTAACATGTGTTTTTGGTGCGCATTTCAATAGAAACTCAGTGGCATCTATCTCTCCCATCCAGACTGAAACAGGCATAGAGCCAAATCCAGTGATGGCAAGCTTCTCATCTAGGGGACCTGGTTCAACGGAGCCATCAATCCTTAAGGTTAGTTAGCCCAATAGCCCTTTTGTCAGGTTTATTTACCCCTACAATGTACCATCTTATATGCTGTATTTTATCGGCTTGAGACGGTATTATGTGCCTAATGATTAACATATATTTCAGCCGGACATTACCGTACCCGGGGTTGATATCATTGCTGCTTTCACTCTAGCAGCAGCGCCAACTCCCTTTGCATTGGACAATCGAAGGGTTTCTTTCACCACGATGTCCGGCACTTCTATGTCATGCCCTCACGTTTCTGGCATTGTTGGCCTTCTCAAGGCAATCCACCCAGATTGGAGCCCAGCTGCCATTAAGTCTGCAATCATGACAACCGGTACATCAACAAGCCTCTCTTAACTCAACTCGTCGGAACACGAAATCATTGCTTATTGACACCAACACCAACTTTGTCTTTCCTGCAGCGAAAACAAGAGCGAACAACAGGGAGCCAATCCTCGACGAAAAGGGCATTCCTGCAACTCCATTTGCATATGGTGCAGGACATGTGAATCCAAAATATGCAGCGGATCCCGGTCTAGTCTATGACCTGACAGTCGATGACTACCTAAACTTTTTATGTGCTCATGGCTACACCCCAAAAGAAATGCAGGCATTTTCCGATGGGACTTACGTATGTCCAAAGAACCTCAGTATGGCTGATTTCAACTACCCGTCAATCACGGTGCTCAATCTCAAAACCCCAGTAGCCGTAACTCGAAGGCTAAAGAATGTGGGGCCCCCGGGCACGTACGGAGCTCGTGTCAAGGCACCTGCTGCAGTTTCGGTTGTGGTTGAACCGGCAACCTTGACATTCACCAAAACTGGGGAAGAGCAGGCGTTTAAGGTCATCTTCAAGCCAAAGGTGATGTTTAACATCCATCTGTTTGGACAGCTGACATGGTCTGATGGCGTACGTGTTGTCAAGAGTCCTCTTGTCATGCAACGCTAGTGTCTCATTCAGGGGGGACAGTTGACAACAATCTGTGAGGAGATGATTGAGTAGTTGGGTTTCATGAATTGTCATTCGGAAATCTGGAAATCTTCTCGTTCAGAAAGCCAAAAAGAACCGAACCAAAAAAAAAAAAAAAAATTGTACAAACACAGCGTGTAATTGTAAATCGGGACAAGGTAGCCAAGAGAGAAAATTTGTGAAAGAAAGAAAGAAAGGAAATAAGAAAGCAAGACGTGGACTCTGAAGGATAAAAGTGAGATGTCAGTTTGAAGAAGAAGGAGAATTGTTGCATCATACGTGCAATGTAATTTGATGGCGTCCACTCCTTCATTTCCTTTTAATATATTTCCGCTTCTGCGCTATAGTGGTCGAGCCAGCCATTACTTTCTTTAGCATGGAGTTAAAAATTTTTCAATGTTGTGTCAATATTATATAAACAAAAAAGTTTCAACTCTTTTGTAATCCATCAATCCATCAATCGGTGCATGAATTCAGATGTTGGGGCGAGCTCTAGGTCTATTATTATTATTATTATTATTATTTGTTAACTCCCTCGGAAATTTTCAAACCTTCCCAACTCTCTCTCTCTCTCTCTCTCTCTCTCTGTTTTTTTCCTTCTTCTTTTTCTTCTAATTGGGCCAAATTGTAATAGTACGAAACTAACCGTGTCTGTGTCTGTCTGTGTGGAGATGAGACTAATTGGGCCGATCCTTTTTGTGGGCTCCCGGACTTGCAGCTTCTCAAAATCTGCAATCAATTTCACCAGCGCAAGAAATAAAAATTATAATAATAATAATAATAATAATAATAACAAAGAAAAGAAAATAAAAGAAAATAAAAGAAAAGAAAACCCTAAAGCCAAATTTCTCATAAGCTGTCTCGACTCCTGCCAACCGAGTCCTCCGTCTTCCCTTTGCATCCTCTTGCTGCTGCTGCTGCTGCTGCTGCAGCACTCACTGTCTCCACATTTCCTTTCGCGTCAACAGCCAAACTCCCTTCCAGATTCTCTTCAATCTCAAAAGTTCAAAGGTATCATTGTTTTCTTTTCTTTTCTTTTTTTAATTTTCAGCCGATTTTTTATTTTTTTTTTCCCTCTTGGGTCGCAGCAATTAGAATCATTGAAGTAACTATTTTGGAGACCATTCCGTGTATAGCCTTTTGATGTCCAGTTGAGGGAAGATCATCTTTATAGTTTTGTCGGCTTACTTGCTTAATTAGAGCCCTGCTTCTTTCAGGGAAGAAATTCTTGGGAGTGACCATGCAGTCTGGTGAAGCTCCTGCTGCAAATGCAATGGAAGTAGAAGCAGTTCCCTTGCCGGCCAAGCCAAAGTTTGAGCCTTTGAAGGCTCATGAGATGACCGATGGGCGACAGCAGTTCAGGAAGGTTTCGGTCCCGCCCCATAGGTATTCTCCTCTCAAGAAAGCTTGGATGGATATCTACACCCCTATCTATGAGCAGATGAAAATTGATGTTCGTATGAATGTAAAGGCAAGGAAAGTTGAACTGAAAACTAGATCAGATACACCCGACATTAGTAATCTGCAAAAGTGTGCAGATTTTGTCCATGCTTTCATGCTGGGTTTTGATGTGATCGATGCCATTGCACTTCTGCGTTTGGATGAGCTCTATGTAGAGTCCTTCGAAATTAAGGACGTTAAAACACTTCGAGGGGAGCATTTGTCTCGCGCCATTGGAAGACTGTCTGGCAAAGGTGGGAAGACAAAGTTTGCCATTGAAAATGCTACAAAGACTAGGATTGTGATTGCAGACACCAAGATTCACATCTTAGGATCTTTTCAAAATATTAAGATCGCTAGGGACTCTCTTTGCAGTCTCATTTTGGGATCCCCTGCCGGCAAGGTCTACTCCAAACTGAGACAAGTTACTGCTAGACTAGCAGAGAGGTTTTAAATGTCACTGAACTTGTATTGTTGTGAAATTTCTGTGTTTGGAGATTTCTTGTGCTGAGTGCAAGCTGGAGAGTGTGACTTGGCATGAATTTTTGGTGAGGACGATAGCATCTCTGGCTGCAAACAAATTACACCATTATGAATACCATTCATTTTGCATGTGAGTTGATGGATTTGGAATACAATACAGCTAAGCCGTAATCTCCAGTTTGATTCAGCATCAGCTATTTGAATCGATTTCCATCATATTTTTCTATTGCTGGTGATGAATTTGAGATGTTTTCTAAATATCATATGCTGTGGCATTTGCTGTCTGTGGATCGACTGGTTTTTTTTCAAACCGCTTTTTACTTGTCCAACTCTTCAAAATTTTGGACGCGTATTGGCAGCGGAAACTATGCTTTTTGGCGCCAATCACACACCAAGCAGCATGATGTATCATTACGATGGCTGCTTCTTTTGGTTGTGCTACTCAAATCACTCATTTGCATTTCGCATTTTGTCGGTGGTCTGTTTTTACATTGCAGTTATGTTTTCGGACAGGAAACTTGCTTAGTGGACTTACATACACAGAATATTATTAAATGACAACTGCTTGACGGCTTTGCCCGTGGCAACTTGTTAAGAACTAATGATTGAATAAACTAGTGTCGCAACTAAAAACATGTTCATTGGCGTTGAGCAGCACCGTGCGAAGTGCTCTCGCCTGGCATATCCAGCTTTAAGGAGGGGCATCCACCAGAGAAGGTCTGAATTTCTCCTTAAATTGTACTCACTTCCAAAAACTAACAAGTAGAACTGAAAATGAAGTTTGACGAACTGAGGAAAATAAGTTGAACTCAGAAGTGGCTGACAATTTTTCTTTCAATTTGAATTCAATGCTTGTCTAGTGTCTACTGTGTAAATAGTTCCACCCGGATGCAGTAAGGGTACACAATTTTTCAGATTTGAAAAATTTTGTAACCAAATTACAGCAATCAACAGTAATTGCACAAGAGCAAGCAATCGCATACAACCTATCTTCAGCCACCAAAAAGAAACCCAGCAGCCTGTTCTTCATTCCCATCAAATAATTTAAGTGCTTGGATTACAGCGTCCCTTCCAAAACCCAGCTCAACAAGTTTAGCAACTTTGGCTTCAAAATCAGGTCTCTGCAGTCAGAATATTTTCAATATGAATCTGTGAGAACAAAATTTATATTGAAACAGGCCACAATGCCATGTGGTCTGATGAGACAGGCCACAGGAAATTCGCCTACTTGCATCACAGACTATATACATTAGCCAAAGTAACATTCAGAATTATCTCCCAAAAGTTAGTAGAAAATTGATTAATGATTGATAGCAATGCCTACCTGAGTCACATCACCACGTGCAACTCCTGAGAACCACAGGGGAAACAAAGAAATTAGCCATTGATGGAATTCAAACACACCCATCATATTAAAGGTAGTCAGCTGGAGAGCTCGTGAGAAAGCCCAACACCACCGTGGTAAAAACAAGATGGACAAGAACTTTTAAAGGCAACAATCAGTTTATATGTCAAAATAACACCATAATGAAGATCCCACAACCATATCTTATCAGAATACTAACCAGAAGATTGACCTCCAGGTGAAACATTATTCTTCTTGTCTGTCATTGCTGATGTCATCTGAATCACCAAGGGGGAATAGAAGCCTTTAGGTTAGCATAAGGTGTCAGCATCAACTTGCAAACTACATGTTTCTATCTGAGAAAGCTTTAACACATAGTCTAGTGGCTACAAAGAGAAGCTGCCATTTTTAGTTTGACACAAAATTACATTACAATACTCCAATAAACTAAGGATATCATGGCACATGAAAGTTAACTGTTCATAAAAACAGATTGAATGTGAGGTTTGAGTAATATATAAGAGCAAACAAATTAGTAGCCCAACATCAGCAAAGATCAGTTTGGTAAGCAAACATTATCACAGGGTAGACTTACAGGGTTTCCAGAGCTTAATGCTCCTTTGGCATGCCTCTCTTCATCCAGAAAACGAGATGGAATGTCTTTCTCTGAAACATCACAGAGCCATAAGATAGATGCAGCATCTAAGTAGAAGAAAATTACACAAGCATGTAGGTGACATGGCCATCACGATATGAAGCAAATGGAAAAGGCAAGAACAACCTTGCAAAAATGGAACAGAAACTTCTCCTCCGCCAACTCTCAAAACATTCTCCTTTAAGTCGATAATGCACTGTAGGCATTAGCTAAAGTTAAAAATGAATCACAAACACCAGAAAAACTTCAATATTCAAAGCTCAAAGGGACCATTATGAATCTTAAACTGAGATGCTACCTGGTGCTTGCGAAGCATATCAAGCCCAAAAAGGAATTCCATGTTGGGCGAGTCCAATACCAAAAAGGAGCATGGGTAGAATATATTTCCAATCTAACAAAACAAAAGGAGGAAACAAAGAATTCAAATTCACATATGCCAACAAAAAATCGCCAAATATCCTAGATTTCCCCCATATATATGTGAAGAATCAATACACAGCTGCAAACACGATTATTGCTTGCCAGATTTAGGACCTTAGAATGCATAAAATGGTATATTCAGTTGGGTGCTCAACATTGTTAAAAATCTTATAGAAATTCCTTTGCAGGTGTGCACATAACACTTAAGCAAGTACACACACAGATGAGAACTTGCATGAACACATGCACATGGTCACACAAAGATGGACAAAAATTATATCCTGCATGCAGGAATTTGTAACCAGTTACAGAGTGATGTACCAAATAGCACAAGAGATGTCTAAAAGCTGGCAATAATGGTGGCGAATGTTCTACCTTGATTGGAGCTACATGTATGCGTCCCAATATCTCTGATTGACCAACTCCATGAGCAATGCCTTTATAACGTTGATCTAAAAGTCTTAGCAATCTAAAATACACCGCACCAACAGCAAGAAAACAGTGAGGCTTCCATTGCAAAATTTTGTGAAGATTATGAAATCTACAAGGGATGTATACTGTAACAAACTCTCTGCTTAAGTATATTCACAAATCATAGTTTGCTAAAACAAACCCAAAGGGTTGGATATGCTCCCATACAGTTTTGTGGTCAAACACAAGCTTTTGTACATCCTATTGCATTTGTGTGGCAGAGGCAGTATTGTATACACAACAGAAATAGCGCCAAAGAAAAATAAGTATCCACCTAACCAGGAAAAAAAGATAACCTCAAAATTCATACAACAGCTGAACGGATAAAGATAGGCTACTGAACATACCCACACCGTTCAGCACAGCTTTTTGATATTATTGTGGACTGAGCACCACTGTCAATGAATGCCTGCACAAGAAAAAGTTAGAATAGCATAACAGAACATTCCATGTGACAGTAAAGAGAGAATAACATTATCCATCAAGATTGTTGCCTAAGCTTGTTCATGACAGTCTACCTTTAAAGGGACACTGTTAACTTCCATATCAACATACAACATAACCTGAGGAGTTGAGCATGAAATTTCAAATTAATATATGGTTAACAAACTTCAACAGCAGTATACAAGGATGCCAAGCACATACCACCCGGGCGAAACCTTCGGGGTTGTACTCCAAGGCAGCTGCCCAATTCTCATCAATTCCTTTCTGTGGCAAAAAAGCAAAATGTAAAAATAATGGGTTATGGATAAACCTGCCATCGGGAAAAACAAACAGAGGCTGCAATGAAAGCATCAGGAATGAAAGGTTATGGATAAAATTATGAAAAGGGCAAAGACAAGAAAAAGAAAGCAAAAATAAAAATAGAAAATTTAAATAATAATTGCCTGTCATCCATCACACTTTACAAGGTAATAAAAGTATAAAACTGACCTGACGAATGGAAGCTTCAATTTTCTTTTGTGCCTCAACATCAAAAGGATCCGCAGCGAGAAGGGCCTAATGCACATGAAAAAGAATAAAGGCATATCAGCTTCATGCATACCTGCTACTGAAAAATAAATAAGCCTCAAATCTGCCCTTAGCAGCAATGGGTGATATTTTTTCAGTGAATTTCACTGAATTAGCTCAAACAATACATCAATAAGTGGTTTCCACATAAATAGGCAACAAAAAGGAGCTTAGAAGAAAATGGTACCAATTGCAACAACTTTCAATGTTGTTGTGAAGCTACAAATGAACAATCATAGCTAAGAACTTACAAATTCTTCCTCTTTTTGGCGTCGCAATTCAGCTTTTTGATGATTCCGCTGCCGCAACAGGTCTTGCAGTCTGTTGAGATCATTTCCAACAATAGCTTGTGCAAGTTCGGGATCAGTCTGCATGTTCAATGTAAACCCACATCAATGAGCAAAAACCATGGACTTTTAAGATTTGACAATTATTACTCACTGAACTTTGTGCCCAGATAAAGATATAGGATGCAGAAAGGAATCAAGTATGAAGAAATGTTCATGAGTGTGGGGCCATGAATAATAGTTAAAAACATTGCAATTATTTTCACAAGAAAACGGTTAAGCTTCTGAGACCACAAAAACAACTCCTTCATATGACTGCTGGAACCTTTTGCCAACAAAAAAAGAAGTGTTGAATTGGAGAATAAGTTGCTTAATATTCCACGTTCAGAAGAGGAAATGGCAGAGAGGAACCAATTTATCCTACCTGAAATAGTTGAGCCATCATGTTAGAATCATGCTGAATGTGTTGCTGCATGGCTCTGGGATTCACAGCAGAACCATCAGGATTCAGGGCAAAATCATTGGCAGCTCCACTGAAATGGTTTGGAATATCTCATTTAGCATAGCTTATAAACAGATACTATTTCCAAAATTTCTTTTGTGTGTGCATGCTTATGCACCTATATAATATTAAAACAAAGTGCAGAGCAAAATCTCATAAAATGGTAAAGCTTCAAGTACAGAAGTGAAGAGGAACCACCTGAAAAGCAGGCAATGCCCATGCAAGACACAAATCATGAGAAACAAGTATTAGTTAAGGGGTTCATCCATACACTAACGTTAGGAGGACCATTATAAATACAGAATGTTGATTGCAATTCCAAATGTCTTTCAAGTAAGAAGAGGTGTTCAAGATTTTATAGGAAAGTGATAAATGTTAATACCCAAGTGCAGCATTTGAGACCATCATCAACAAATCCTCATCCTTAATGCCCAATGCACTCAATTTGTCATTGTTCCTTATCTCCTTCCCATTGTATAGCAGTTGCTGCTGCTGGAGCGGCACTTGTGTCTGTTCACAATAATGCAGATATACAAATACAAATCAAAGCCGGCAGTGGAAGACCAAAGAACCAAAGGAAACAACAATCCCCAGTCTAAATTCACTTGAATTTGATTCTTGACTAAACACAGCACACTAAACCCAATGATTCTTGAGTACAGGCATCAGAAGCAAAAGATAAAGGAAAGATTAAAACTTTGCAGGCCCACTTCTTTATCTCCGAACTCTATCGACAGCAACCAGAAAGGAAAAAAAAAAGATTACTGAAGAAAATCAACCAAACCCCAAGAGGAAGAAACAGAGAAAGAGATGCTACCTCCACCTCGAGCAGAGCTTTTAAGTTCTCAACCTACAATCCAAGAAAACATACCCAGAAGGAAAAATGAAAGGAAAATCAATGTTGGTCTAAAATTCCGCAAAAGTATTACATATACCCCCAAAAATATAATAAAGAAAGAAATGGATACATAAATGGGTAAAAGAGAATTAATCCAAAGAAGGGTTTAAAGAGGAGGGAGCGAGGGAGTACAGATTCATGAGGATCGACATCAAGTGATGTGATCTGTTCATCTGCAGTCATTACAGTAATCCTCATCGCTCCTCTGTCTCTCCGATTGAATCTTTATCTGTTGTTGTTGATGATGATGGGTGTCTGTAAAGCACAATAAATATTATAAATAAAAAAAAAAAGAGGAGGTGGGAGGGGGTTGCTGGTTGTTTCTTGTGAGAGAAGAAGGGTTTTGTCGGTACTGTGGAGCAGAGAGTTTACTTTAAAATAAATAATTAAAAAAAGACCAAAATTTGGGGGGTTTTTTTAATTTTAATAAAGTTTGGGGTTGATTTCGGAGTTCATTTTACCTTTAATATTTATTATTAATTAATTAGGTTTATTGTCTATTTTGCTCCTCTCATCTCAGAAATTTTCATTTCCTTTTTTGGTTTTTTCTCGTGTCTATAAAGTAAAAGGGAGAGGAGGAGTGGGCATTATGAAGGCAACGTTGCCTAAATATTATTGAAAAAAAAAAAAAAAAAAACTAACCTTTCAATTCCATTTCCTTGTTACGCCGCCCGCGGTGGCCGTGGCGGCGATGCCTGATTGATTTCGCCATTATCCGAACTCCCATCTCTCTCTCTCTCTCTCTCTCTCTCTCTCTCTCACATTCTGCATTAAAAAAAAAAATTAAAACCGCAGGGTGAACAATTTGTGTAAAACCTAGTCAAGGCTACGGGTCGTTCAACAATTTGTTAAATCTATCTATTTTGATTTGCCCTAGTGGTAGATATCTTTCTGATTGGATTGGATTGGATTGAGATGGAGAGAGGGCAAGTAACAAGACGAGTCAAGTACAAGACTTCTGTCAGGGATTCCGGCACTCCTGGTCGTCTTTTGCTGGTATTCTCTCTTTCCCTCTCTCTTTTTTTCTTTTTCCTTTTTTTTTCCTCTCTCTCTCTCTCTCTCTCTCTTGTATCTTTCTTTTTTTTCAATTAACTGGTTTCTGATTGGAATCTTGAATAGTAATTTCTCACTTTTTTATTTTCTTTCTTTCTTCCTCCCCCTCCCAAAGAATTAACCTCTGATTGAATTCTTGAACATTAGTTTCTTACCTTTTTTTTTATTTTTTTCTCGATAATTGGTTTCTTGTTTGAACCTTGAAGCCTTTTTTGGCTACTCAATTGCTTTTTTCCTTTTAACTTTTCTGGTGAAAAATGAAAATGAGATGACATGGTAGCCATGCCAATGTGATGATTAAATATCATGTGGTTTCCATTTGTGGCTTACTTTTGGATGTTTAGTTGTCATAATATAAGCTAAACCTGTGGAGTCTGCAAAAGTTTGATTGCGTTGCATTTAGAATTTTGGCTATGATTTTTGTGGGTCTATTTCTTGTTATTCTTTCTCTCTCTCTTTTTTTTTTGGGTTTCTTTTACAATTTCTAGTCGCAAGTTTTGGCTAAGACACAGACGCAGGCATTTATGCCCTTGTCAATTTCTCGCCTTTTGCACAGAAAATGGAGAATTTGATATTCAGGCCAGATAATCCTAACTCGGCCTCAAAGCTTGCGATGCTGTTCAGATTTTTTAAAGGTCCCTCTCCTTGCTTTATTTTATTGTTTCTTGTTTCTTCTTTTTTTTTTCCCCCCTTTTGTTTGTTTAAATTGTGTGTTGCAAATCAGCGTTGTAGATGTTTATACGCTGTTGTTGTTTTCCATCTGCACGGAACTTTCAGCTCACAAATACACCAAGGAAGGATCCAATAAAGCACCAATGCTCAATCTCACCTCAGATCAGGTTACCCTACCTTTTAACAGATTCCTTGCACGTTTGTGATTTCTATTCACACATTGTTGATGTTCTTCTTGATATACTGCTCACTGTATCCCAGGGTGTAAGTTACATCTTTGAGTTTGAAAGTTATGATGACCTCCAAGTGTGCAAGGAATTTGTGGGTGAGTCCCAAGTTTGAAGAACATTCATTCATGCTGATCAAACTAGCTTTCATGCAAACTGCTATCTTTTTTGGTACTCTGGTTTAAGGTTTTCAATTCATTTTTTTTCTTGGATATTTTTGTTGTTGATGCAAGGTTTTGACTCATTATGTAGCAATTACTAATTAGAGTTGAAATTTTATTTTTCCATTATACCTATTCCCACTAGTGTGGGAGCCTGATGGAATGCCCCCTATAATAGATAGGTTTAGCTACATTAAGGTAATGACCATAATGAAACTTACAGTAATGCAAGAGAATTTATTGCAGTACTATAATTTTCTGAAAACTATAAAAGATGATGAACCACTGGTACTTTTCCTCTAAAGATGCAACATTTTGTGTCTTGCAACAGGCAAAGCCCTGGCAAAGCCTGGAGAGACTCCAAAACCTAACATCACAGAACGTCCATACGAGCAACCTAGTACAGAAGAATTGCTTCTACGGATGAACCTGCTGCAAGAAAATAGGTAAATTTAGGTTCTTTACTTAAAAATACTATAGGAAGTATGGTTTCCATTCACTTGGAAATTTATTAGCAATGCACAAAATTCTTGCTTCAGATTGACCTGATATTTCCTTCTTCTCTCCTGGATCTAAAATTCAATTCTAACTGTGTATTATCTGAAGTTGTCATGTTCCTTGGCTTGTTTCAGCTTTGTTGGCAGTACATGTTCATCGTAGCAAGAACTAGACTATGATACGTGTTAAGTCTTATACTTTGCTGTATTTTTTTCTGTGTTCTATTCTTTAATTAGTGACTAATACAAGATATTGCATTGATTATATGGAACTCTCATAATAGCTGAAGAAAATATGTCGAAGGAAAAAGGAGTCATAAAGATTGGTGAACACCCAAAAAAAAGATTTGAAGAAATTTTAATAATTATAGAGATAGGTATTGGGCAAACTTGCCATTTTGGGGAAAACTTATGCCTTTAGTGCGGTATTTGTGGTATTCACAGTGTCATTAACATCTGCATTGTTGGATTCTTTGGTGATCCAGTAAAAGTAGCCTTGTTAACAAGAAGGATTGGCATGTGGAATCTTAATAGTTTCTGGATGATAATTTAGGACAATATAACAAAGATAGTAATGAAATATGGGGAGGGCTTTTGAAAGGAGACTTGTACTTGTTTTAGATGAATGATTAATTGATGCATCTTTAGGGGTTGAGTTGGTCTAATTTCTCATACAAATGGTAACATAAGTAATTGACCTCTTTCTGCTATCTTTTCATGGTAGTTATCCTTTTTGAAAGGTGCAGCTTTCTTTGAATTAGAATATAGTTTGCAATATTTGGTATTACTCTCTAAAAAGTCCATAGAACTGAATGTTTTACTGCTAAATTTATCTTATCATTGGAGGATGACTGTTTTTGGCAATCCACTAGCCATCTTGAAACTTGTCCTCTGCAGTGAATTGCAGAAACTTCATAAGCGGTTTGTGAGTGATGGTGTTTTGACAGAAGCTGAATTTTGGGCAGCAAGAAAGGTTAGTTTTCTGTAAGGACATATGCTTGCTTATGTTGCTTTCATGACTGAACATTTCATTTAGTACTTGGACCCTGCAGCTTTTTCATTAATTAGGGCTCTGGTTTTTCTTTGATGGAAGATCATCGGCTTTTGTTTTGATCAATACACAAGTTATTCAATTATTGTAAGCTTGGATTGTTGATCTTTTTTTGTATGAAATACATCCCACTTTACTGGCAGAAACTGCTTGATGGGAATTCCAGCAGAAAGTCAAAACAAAGAGTGGGTCTTAAAAGTGCTATGTTGACAGATGCCAAGGCACCATACGATAGTCGGGTGAGCTCTCTCTCTCTCTCTCTCTCTCTCTCTCTCTCTCTCACACACACACACACACACACACACACACACACACACACACACACATACACACACACCCTCTCCTTCTCCATTTCTCTTGCTCTCTTTAGGTTAGTGCATTTGTATGTGTGTGCATGTGGATGCACCCTTGCAGATGGTATATGGTCTTTCTTTTGCTATCATATTTTTAAGACATTTTTTCTAACAAATTTATGGCTGTTTTGTTGTTTTATTTCCAGGCAAACAAAATTACATTTAATTTGACACCAGAGATGGTTTGCGAGGTATAGTATGTTCCTATTCCTCCTCTCCTTCCCTTCCAATCTGTTACAGCATCTTTACATATGATATTAATCTGGAGTTTGAAGTGTTTACCTTGAAATCAAAAGGATAAAGTTAGTGTAAATAACCTTTTTATCCATACTGACTGACATGCCATGTGACTTGGACTGGCAGTTCACCCACTAAAATCTATGATGGGATACTTGTATGCACCATGGCATTATTCTAAAACCCATGGTAGTTTGCTCACTTGCAAGCTAGATCAGCTAGTAAAAAAGCTAGTTTTGTATCTTGCATTATTCTAAAATTACTATGGAAAAAAAAACATAGTAATTTTGTGAAATTAAAGAAATGTCTTGTGTATTCAGTTGGAGTAGAACATTACAATGCTACTATTTCCTAATCTCGACTGCATGTTTTTTCAGGTGCTATTTCTCCATAATTTGTTACTAGTTATTTCTGACTGCTTTTACAGTTGTCACCCACAGTCTTGTTTTTTTCCACTTAAGTTTATTTTATTTCTAATTTGCTTGGGTGCATCTTGAACTTGTTTTATGATGCTTGTGTGGTCAACTTACTTGTCTCTGCTGTTGTTATATTTTGATGTTCTGCCGGTGTGGTCTGTCTACAAAGGTAGATTTCAATCCTTATCTCTTTTTATGGACTATGTATTTCTAGATTTTGTAATATAGTTGGTGTAGTCACTTGGGTGTGTATGTCTTTCTGGAAGTATATTCCTTTGTATTTATGCTTGGTTCTTATTTCAGATTTTTGCAGAGAGGCCAGCTGTCCACAGAGCATATCTAAATTTAGTTCCTAAGAAGGTACTGAGAATGGTAGATTACTAGTAAAGTTTGAAGACAGTCTGCCTCATCAATTTTGCTTCATATTTGTTGGTCATTAATGTCAAGTAGTTGTCCATGGTTGAGGTATATTTTTTCATTTTTCACTTTTCTGAAATCCTTGGCATTCTCACTTTTTTTACCGAGTAGAATTCTTTAATTTGTGCAATCTTTAAATCTTTTGTATTCTTTTCTTTTGAGTTTAGATGACAGATATGGACTTCTGGACCAAATTTTGTAGAGCAGTATACCTTCAACGTGAAAAAAGCATTAGTGCCATTGCAGCAGAAGCTGCTGAGGATGAGGAGCTTGCACTTTTTCTGAAGTGTGACGATATTGTAGCCAATGAAATTCTGCAGAAGGTGTTCTTGGATGATTATTCTTCTGGACTTTTCCTACTGGAACGCATCTTGATTTGCGTTTTTGTCTCCTACTAATCTAAGCTTTGAGTTCTTGAATCTATATTAATATCACTTGTTTTGCTCCAGATCAGACATGTTGATCCAACTCTGAACATGGAAGCAGATCAAGGTGATGATTACACACATCTTCCAGTAAGTTTTATTATGCATTGTGGAATTTTAATCTGTAGAGGATGTCAATATGAATTAATTTTAAGTTGTGCATCTTATAACTTGAAGATAGATTGTATGTCAGTTCTACTTTCAAAAAGTGGAAAAAGAGAGACGTGGTTGGTTTTGGGTCAGGTGCTGGACAGGCCACCAGTTCATTAATAAGGCAGAAGGATGACTAAGGCTTCCAATAAAGTTTTTGAACTCTATGCTTTTTGCTTACCTTCTGTTGGTGATAAACATGCTTAAAGAGATGACCATTAAAATGTAGATGATGCTTGTTGGATATCATCACTTGTTCAAACCATTTGACTGCCCATTTATTAGTTAAGATTATACATACAATGTCCAATGTAAAATCAATATACACACACATTGTGGTGTGAGTATTATAGTTGCTTCTCTAAGCTGATTGTCTGAATCTATTGGGGAATACATGTATTCATCTCCTAGATTTTGTTTTAATTTTAAAAATGCAGGATCATGGGATTGCACGTGATGGTAGCAAGGAAACAGCTGAATCACATAATGAGCAGTACAGGAGGACCTTGTTGCAGGAACTTAACCGGCATGCTGCTGTTGTTCTTGAAGGGGCAGCTGTAGGTAATGTTCTTCCATGAACTTTCTTTGCATATATTATCTTATGTCTGGTCCAGCAATGATTTCCTTCTTGTTTCTAGTTAACTTTTCTGCTGTTAGTCATTCATTAAACATAGAGATTTGACAGTATGGTTTTTACCACTTCTCTTTGCTTATTTTTCATAGATGAGGAGCAGTTGAAAGACACGCAAACTGTAGCAGAAGCCCTTTCACGGTCAAGACAGGGTCAGCCAGTTTATGATTACTTTCTCATTTCTTGTCCTTGTATTTGAAGTGCCTTTCTTGCTACTGATGTCAGGACACAATGCAGCTAACAAAGAAGCTGATGGGAATGCAAACAAGGAGTTGTTGAGTAGACCTTCTCAAATGATGGAAATTGAAGATCTTCAACCTCCAAAAGATCTTCCTTTAGCAGCACTTTTCATAAAGGTCAGACTTTCTCAGCATCATATGGCTTGCAGTCATTTGTGTCTGTCAGATGTGCTAACATGTTGTTTTGGAGAGCAGGATCCGCGGGACTACTTTGACTCTCAACAAGCTAGTGCTCTTAAATCTCCAAGAGATGCTTTGTCGGGGACAGAACCAGTGAATTTGAACTTGAGCTCTGAAGAAGCATATCATTCTGTGAGAAACTCCATTTCTCAGGTTAAAACTATGGGATTAATGGACCCTGTTGTTGCCCCTGAAGTTGCTCTTAAGGTAATCAAATCCCTCTCTGTATGGTAGCGGGGACCCAGGGCAGGGGATAAGCCTCCCTGTGGGTTAATCTTCTGAGGACCAATAGGACCTTTAACTTACTATGCTAGTATTCATATGTATATTGCTTCTCATACTGGGTATGCTTGTGTAACTTTTTATTGTAGGTATTTTCAGTGTTGACCAACAACATCTCAAGCACAAAATATCATATTGGGAAGAATCCTAGGGAGAGTGTCTTAAATGGGCTGCCAGCCCCAATTAAAGAGGAACTACTACATGTAAGTGGACGTCCTATTTTCCCAAACCAGTACAATACATTTGAAATTGAGTACTTCACTGCACTGTCTTTCTTATTTGATTAGATATGATGTACTGTAAACTGGATCACACATTGAACTTTATAGTACTTTCTTGTGTTAAATGTTGCTTGTTGCTCAATTTTGGTTTAGTTTCCAGTGATCTCATGTTCATAAGGAAAACTTGTCTCCAGCATTGGATATCTATTCAAGAGCTTTTGAGGCATTACTGGTCATCATATCCAATTACAACTACGTACCTTTATGCCAAGGTAAATGCTTATATTGCGTTCTTTGTTGAATATTTGATCCCTAAATGAAGTACATTTCTTTTCTTTTAAAATGGAAACCTAACCTTGATTGAGCATTTCCAATGAAATAATTGGATGACATCCATGCTTTCAACCACGTTTAGGTCTAGTAGAAATGAAAGGTACTGGAACAGACACATTTAGGACATTTTGTGGGAAACTTTTATGACTGCTTAAGAAACAAAACCCTGAACAAGCTTCTTTATGGGATAAACTTCTAATGGGCCAAGAATTGTAGTTAGAGGCTTGAGCTGCACGGCAATTGTTGACCACTTTTGTATTAAGAAACTTGTATTATGAACTGTGCCCATAAATCCCTTTTAATATGCTTGAGCTTCTTAATGTTACTGGTTCTAAGGATTTAACATCCTGTAATTCTCTGTTTTAACTGAACGTTTGCAGGTAACCAGACTAAAGCATGCAATGTCTAAAATTGATTCGCAGCTGCAGGTAATCTTTGATATATTGGATTTACTCCCTCTGATGTTTTATAGGCATTCTCCCTTTTGATTCTTCAGATTGTATCTCTTGTCCTCGTGTTATTTGGCTGCTTTCAGGAGATCATTTTTGGAAGTCATCACGGGGTTGTTTTTGGTCCCTTAACTTGCACATAATATCACTACCCTTACCAATGTTTGAGATGCTTTATTGAAAATGCTAACAAAACAACTGGTCAAGATTTTATTTCTCATGCATTCCTTTCATTTCCAATCCTATTTAGTTCCCTTTCCATCATCTTTGTGATATTTGTTATCTTTTCACTCAGGCTTTTGGTCACAAGTCTTGGGCTTCATGACATGTTTTAAGATGAACTAAAAATGTCTTTAGGACACCATCATCTCTCACTCATTTCATAAATGGAGATTTTGTCTACCCTAGTGGTTTGGAAAATCTGTTGCATGTCTAGGAGTTTCTTAATGATAATGTCTGTCCATTTATTTGGTTACCTGCAAGCTGGTCCTTGCCCTGTTCAAAGGTAACTTGCTGTGTGTTGCTTCAGCTATGTCAAGTGTTTGTGTGTATGTCATTTCTTATATATATATTGGTAATAGCGCATGCAAATTATGATTATTAGCACACTGACTAGTTCTTAGTGCTATGTTCTCATCTATTTAGTGGATAACATTTTCAGCATCGCACTGCTCGACACTTGGGACTGTTTTCAGGCATTGCATGATTGTGTACCGGGGCATATGCATTTATATTGCAGCATATCACATTGTCACTGTTAACTGTCCTTGACTTCTGCTCTGATGTGCCTTACTGCCGTTCCTTTGTTCTATTTCTTAAGACTTGTGCCAAGGCTCTGAAATGGTGCTTTTTCTTGTTTCTTTCCATTTTATCTCACTTCAGAAGATGAAGGAATCTGTGCAATCAGATCTGCGACATCAGGTTACACTCCTTGTTCGCCCAATGCAACAGGTGAACACATATTTTCACAGATTTCCATTTCTCGAGATCCACACCCCAGTTGAATTTGAAAGGATGTCCTATCAACAGTTTCCCTATGGTTTTCTCATTCTGTCAGGCTAACGGTTGATGACTATAGTTTAGAGCTGTCAAAGTTTTATGCCCATTAGATGCCATATGGCCCATTTCTACTCTTTAGCGACATTAATGCTGCCCCTGCTCTACTTCCTTGTTTACTCTGGTTGGAGGCAAAACCTTCGGCCATTGGAGGACACAAACCTTGTGAATTGGCTGTGTTTCTTTCTATATCAGGTTGTTACTCATTGTATATAGATGTAACCAATGCAGGCACTGGAGGCTGCAATGCAACATTACGATGCAGACTTGCAGAAGAGGTTAGCAAAGGGCGGAGAAAGACCAAATGGATATGCCTAGGGGCTCTAATCATTTGTTTGATGGCACTCAACTAAATCCACCATTTATAAGATCAATTTTGTCGTGAGGTAGTATCATACATGAGATTTTTCATTTCAGTTCGATAATGTAAGATTTTTGCTTTGTGTTATACAGCCATATGAATTATGCCAACAGCTTATACGGACTTTTTTTTTTTTTTTAACTTTAAAAAAAAAAAAAGAAGAAAAAAAAGTGCGTTAAGTGGTTGCAGCGCCATTGGTGGTTGTGGATGCTATATGAGGGGGGGCCTGATTGTCAGAAAGCAACGAATTATTGATATCAGGACCTTCGGCTTTTGGGCTAAAACCTGATCGATCATTTGCCAAATATTGAATAATAGCCTAACTTGGGTTTTTCGGTTATTACAGGAGCCGCCAGTGGGGGAGAGAGGAAGTTTTTGGCCATGCGCGTAAATGAATCTGTTTCCACCCGTATGGTATGGATGATAATAAATAGTCTATAACATCAAAAGAAAAGAAAAAGAAAAGGAAGGGGGGGGGGGGGCTCGATTCATGAAAATATGAGACCCGCAGTGTTCATTTGTCAGGGTGTATATTTTTGGTTTTTTATTATTATTATTTACTTCAATAAATTTCAAAAGTTGGGGAGTTTGGATGATACAATTGGGATGTCGTGTATTGTTGTTGTGGTCACGTAAATCCAGGTTGAGAATGCAAACGCACTTTGGGATGGCACCGTTTGCTCAATGACACGAGATGTAAGGACAGAAGATATGCGAGAACATACTTTGGGGTGCAACAACCCACTGCGGGGGCATGGGCGGTCTCCTCTCCTCTAGCGCTGCACCTTGTAAGTTGGTCAACCAACCCCAAAGACTCTCAGATTTTGGTTCGTTAATTGCGTCTTAGTTTTCATGCCTCTGTAACTCTGCTTCTTTTTCTTTTTTTTTACTTTTATGTGCACCAATAATAATATTCGATTACGAAGTGATGTCACCTTGGAGGGACTTAAATGCTGGTGAATCATGGCGGCGGACGGACTCCCCCCCCCGGGGGGGGGGGGGTGTGTGTGTGTTTGTCAACAAATGAAAAAAAAAAAAAATGTCAAGCCACCCCACGCCCTATTTATCTCCTCTGGCATTTGCCCAACCGGTGCTGCGTAAGGTAACTTTTAATTATACATCAAAATGCTGCGCTGTGTCTCCGTGAGCCTGCCTGCCTGCCTGCCTGCCGCATATTATTAGAGTTTTGAATGATTCTTCTCAATCGAATCTCATCACCCGAGTTGAGTTGGTGGGTGTGCTTTGGAATTTGCCTTTTTGAGAAACGCAACATTTAACAAATAAAATCTCATTGGAACAACTAAATATCGCATCGCATCGCATCATTATATATCGTGATGTAGGCCTGCCCACACACACACATTTAAATGCATTTTATTTATGTTAAAAGAATTAAAGATAATAATTACGGGAACCAACCAACGTTACAATGAATTAAATCCAGTCCAAGCAAAGATAAGATAATCACAGATATTTTTTAGAAGAAAAAGAGAGAGAGAGAGAGAGAGAGAGAGAGAATTGAGGAGGGGGAGGGGGTAGAGAGTCGGAGGATAGAAACTAGAAAGGGGAGGGCGGAGAAGCGGCATGAGGGAAGAAGGGCCTTCCATGATAGGCGGCGGGGGGGCCATCATAGGGATAGTTACTCACATGAATGGCGTCCTTTAGCTTGTGAAACCCATTCTTGAAAACCCCAAATCCAAACAACAGGCCGATCAGGATCACCACCAGTATCAGACAAGTGCAGAACATGCACATGCGTCCCCCGCAACACATCTTCTTCTCCTTCGTCTTCTTCTTCTTCTTCTTTTTCTGCTCTCTACTTTTTCTTTCTTACAAAGCAAAACTAACCCACAGGCGGATCTTCCCGAATCTTGGTTTTCTGCAAAGAGAAAGGCTTTGGCTTCAGCGAGTTATTATAGGCGCAGAGAGAGAGAGAGAGAGAGGGATGGTGGTGGTGGTGGTGGTGGTGGTGGTGGTGGGGGGGGGGTGTTTTGGTTTCGGGATCTGACAATCGGAGAGAGAAGGGAAACGTGAAAGAAATGGGGTGGGGTGGAGTGGAGTGGAGTGGGTGAGGAGGAGAAAATAACATTAACCATTACAATTACATTAGACTACATGACACGGTACTTTGAGACTTGGACGTTACTGCCATCAGAGCAACGGTCGCACGGCCAATCCATGTGCGGGATTGGATTGTGGGTTCGAGTAAGTTAATGTTCGCTTATAAGCAACGCAAATTTTAAGTATAATTAAAGTAATAATAATAAAGACCAAAAACAAAAAAAATCTATTTTTATTATTTTTTAATAAAAATAAAAATTCATTTGATATATTAATTTAATAGTTAAATTTATTTTTTATCAAATATAATTATATGTATTTTTTTATTATCGTATTATTAAATTTATCGATATAAAATATGTGTTGATTTTTAAGAAATTGAGAAAATAGAAAATTTTAAAATAATATAATATAATATTTTACTCTCTTTTTTAAAAAAATATTTTTATTTTATTAATTTTTAAATTTTTTTCTGTAAAAATTTGAATTTATGACATATCAATAAATATATGTAATGTAGTATGTAAGTAAATATTATGTGATTATTTTTAATATAAAATAAAATTAATAAATTTAATGATTAAATAAAAATAAAATAAATATAATTGTAAAAATGATTCAGGGTAATAAATAAAATGAATTTTTTTTAATCTTGAAAAATGATCTCGGTGGTGAGAGTTATTACTTTTTTTTTATTATTACAGATTCTTCCCTCCCCTCCCCCCCCCCCCCAAAAAAAAAAACCCCTCTCTCTTATTACTACTACAATATGTAAAGAGCGTTTGGTTTGAGGCAGATTGCTCCAAAATTGGATTCCCTTTGGAGGGTTAGGGAGTGGGGGGGGGGGGAGGCGAAGCGCAAACATTAAAAATTGCAAAAATCGAATGACTAGAAGACCGACAAAGATTAACGCTTTCGGGTCGATTGGGCTGAAAGCAACTCCAAGCGAAGGGGGTTATGATTATGGCTCAAAGGCTCCTGAAATTATTATTTGGACCCCTGAAAAGAGGCCCATGTAGAAGGAACCATTCATATTCACATGTATGTATATAGAAATTGATAATTTGGTCTGGGCCACGAAGAAAGAAGCAGTTACTCCTCCTAACTTTTACTGATTATTATTATTATTATTATCACTACTTCTGTGATGGGATGGTAACAGGTGAGAGACGGGGAGGGAGAAAAATATAGAAACAACAATTAATGCAATGCCGAGGGAACACAGTCCCGTAACCGTCTCCATCCTTAGATCACCCTCTCTCAAGACCGACCCAGAGGCGGTCGAACTTAGGAGGAGCACTGACTTCCACCATTGACCAAACTCCTACCCATTTTAGCCTACCCCCCACAAAATAAATATATTAAAAAAAACCCAAAGCAATCCTTCCGCCTCGTGATAAAAGCGACGACTGTCTATTGGGTTTTGTGGGGGGGGGGGGGGCCCCGCGGCTGTTTTCACTGTTGTATTTGGGCTCTCAATTCTAAAGTTTACGGCGGTTAGGTACCCAACTCTTATAATACCAGATGTCCTGCGGCCCAAGTGATTGCAACTAAAAATTATACTGGCCTTCATTTAGTAGAGATAGAGAGAGTACGTACATGCATGCATGCATACATACATACATACATACATACATGGAGAGCCGGCGTGGGGGAGGATGCGCTGAGATTTGTGGTCTCATCGTTATTTATCAAAAAGATTATTATAAATTTACAAATAAATAATCATATATGAGTAGATGTGGTCCGTGTCTCTCTCATTTAACGCCTGCCCTTCTCTCTCTCTCTCTCTCACTTCTAGTTTTCAGTACACCTGGCTTCCCTCTTTTGCGTGCCTCTGTGTGTGTGTGTGTGGCCGCAAATCTTATCTTTGGTCAAATTATTCCTCATCGCCACAAATGTCTTCTTCCTTTTTATTATTATTAATTTTCCTTTCTCTTTTGAGTGCAAAACAAGGGAAAGAATGGATCGTTGGTCTGGTATTTTTACACAGAGAACTCTCTTTCTCCAAAAACATTTACACACGAGAACTCTCCTTCAACCACGCGTTTCACAATCACGCGCATAACAAAAATCCCGAACTGAAACTAAATAATAAAATCCTCCCTATGGAAAAAAATAATAATAATAATTAAATTTGAACTCCATTCCCAAGGCGATTCCTTCTAGTATGTAAGTAAGGAGGATCAAATCAACCAAAAAAATATAAAAATAAATAATCCCTACTTTCTACCAACACTGGTCCGTTTCCCATGTCCGGGTCGGATGATACCCGCCCGTGAACCCGACGGGTCTTCTCATCTGCCAGTAATTACTGGCCATAGACAGATCATAGAGCGCCCTCGCCGTCGGATCCGCCAGCGTTTCGTAGGCGTTGTGGATCTCGATAAAATCCCGGCCGTCCAATCCCTCGTGTGCGGCGGGGGCGGCATCCGGATGGTAGAGCTTGGCGAGGCTCCTATACGCGGTCTTGATCTCCGTCTGCGACGCAGTTCTCTTGACTCGGAGAACCTCGTACAGGCTGGTCGCCTTGCCGGTACCCCGCGAGTCGACGGAAATAGGTTCGGCTACGGGGGAAGCCACGGACGCATTAATTCGCATCGATCCACGGCGAGATCCGGCAGAACCCGGTGAGGCAAGGACCTGTCTTGATGATGATGATGATGCTGCGGCAGTGGCGGCTCTTATGGCCGTTAAGGATGCAGAATTCGGGATGACCGTGTTCATTGAAGAAGAACTAGAAGAGTTTCACAAGGGCAGAGCCGATGAGATGGCGACACTTTTGAAGGGATGAAAGCCCAGGAAGCAAATGGTATTTCGTATGGAGACAGATGGTCGCGTTTATACCTATATATATATAGAGAGAGAGAGAGGGGGGGGGGGTCCTCAAAAAGTTGGGGGAAAAAATAAACGTAAAACGGAAAACCGGGGGGTGACGGGGCGGTGGTTTTGGTTGTTTGTTTTGTTTTGTTTGATGGGTTTTGTATACGACATGGGAAATGGGGACATGCCATGTGCCATGCCTTGTTGGATTTTTTTTTTTTTTTCTTTTGGTTTCTTTGGTTGGAATTGCATTGATATTTTAGATTAAATAAAATAATAAAAGCTTCTAGAACACTTCTACTACTTTTATGCCTTTTCTTGTCTTCTTCTTTTTATCCATTAATAATAATATGGGTGAGGCTGAGGGGCGGCGGTGGTGGAAGGCAGACGAGACATCCGTTAATGAGTGCTTCCTCAAACAATGGGCAAATTCCCGCCCCCCGCGGCTCATGTGTTGCCCGGGGGCGGGGGGGGGGGGGAGTGGCGCTCTGTCTAGCCGAAGCTTGGCTTTCTTTTTGTTGTGAAGTGAAATTTTATAATAATAAGGAAAAAAGATTTGTGGACATTAAACAAAAAAGACAAACAATTAAGATTAGAACATGAGTCCGGGATGACGTGGCTTTGGCTGGTTTCACTCCTGTAAAAAATATTTTCATTTTTACTTTTTTAACTTCTCCTCTTTTCTTTTCTTTTCTTTTTTTTTTTTATCTAAAAACACCCAACATATTATAGTGAGAAGAATAATGGTTAAATGCGCAACGATTTTTTTTTTATATATAACGAATCATAAAAAAATAAATTTCAAACTAATTTTTCATTATTTTATGTTCATTATATATTTTATTATTTTCCTATACATTTCAGGTTTTTTTTTTACAGAAAACTAAAACTTTTTTTTTAAAAAAATAATAATAATAATATTATTATTAAATTTTTAAGAGATAAGATCTACGCGTTCTATTTGTCTATAAATATGTGCGTGTGTGTGTGTTGGGAGGGGGGATGGCAAGGTCACGTGACAGAGTTTCTAGAAAGTCTTTAAAAAAAATAGGGAGGTGGGGGGGGAGAAAAGAAATAATCGAATCGAACGGAAGGGTGCTGGGGCTAAGTAAGTATCTTTGCTTCTCCGCGGGATTGGAGCGTCACCTGCAAGGGCTTCTAGAAGGCCTCCTCCACAACCTCACACTCACCGTAGAATATCTGAGCGTTCCCCCACGGCACTCGTTCATTGGCTGGCTCTGCTCAAAAAGCCCTCCCTCTCCCCCACCCCCACCCCAAAAGAATTCCAAGCAGGGCATCCGGATATGATTCTGCCTTTTTCGGATCGGTGTTCTTGTGGGAGCCCTCTTTCTGATTTTGGCCCACCAAAAGTTCAAAAGGCTCCCAAAAGGGTTTTTAAAATTCCATTTGAGATTGGGACTTCCCCCCCCCCCCGCCTTCTTTTCCTCTTCCCGTACATCGGAAAAAAAAAATAAAAGCAGGATTGGGGATTTTTGGGTGGAGAGGGGAGGGGAGGGGGCAAACATTTAAGCCACTATTTGAAGGATCCCTCCTCCTCCTCCTACCCCTGCCCCTCCTACTCATCGTAGTTAATCATCGAGGGGAATTGGGGGATTTTCATCTGAGAATTAAGAAATAAGAAATAGGTATTCATTTACCCATTATCTTAGTTTATTAGTTTATTAGAGACTGTAATTTGAATAAAAATTTTAATGGTATTTTAATTTTTTAATATAATATTTATTACTTCAAATAATTTAATGGACATAATTTTTTTATTTTTAGCTGTTGGGCTTAGTGTCTCGTCGTAACACAAAATTTAATAAATAATAATATAAATTTTATTTAACTATAAATTATTTTATTATTTTTTTAAAATATTACAAATGATTATTAAATAGTAGAATTATAATTATTAATTTATTAATTATAATAACAAATTTTAATTATAATTATAAATAAATTTATAATGTAATTTGTAAAAAAAAAAAATAATAATAATCATATTATTAGTAACAGTTTCCAACTTTTCCCTCCTCTAGATTAAAGAAGGAAACATTAATATTGGTTGGAGGGGCTTTTTATGGTGCATACTGGCGATTATTTCCTTCCTTCCCCCCTCCCCTCTCCCTTTAATTGCCTTTTTGGAGTCAACTTGAGTGGATAACTTTGTCCTGCCAAAGTGGAAAGGGATTAGTTCGACACTTCGAACGACTCACGACTCGGGGTAAACATCATGAAGAGTGAGAATTTGATAGGGATGTAAATGCGCAATGATTGTTACAATGTCATTTCTTTCAATTGGCTAAAATTTAGATCGAAGAATTTAGTTAACAAGACTAATCAACCATTTATTTATATATATATATACATTCAAATCATGACCATCCACTGGGTCGACGGCCGAGGCGTTGTGGTCACCAAGCACATTATATTATTACTATGACGAGAAAAGCCTCACCTTTTACGCAGAAGGAGAAAAGCATTATCCCAATCAATTTTATGTCTTTTTTTTTTTTTTCAAATGTTCAAAATTTTTAAGCATTTGTGAGTCGTCGGCTGTTTTGGAACATTGGAACAGGGCCAACGGTTTTACGTTCAAAATCCTGTGAGCGTACAAGGCAGAAGCCTAATGATCATAGTCGGTAGACTCAGTACCCTACGCTTTGGGAAACGACAGAAAGGCGGACATCACTCTCCCACCCCCTCCCCCACCACCACCACCACCACCACCTCTCCCTCCAATTCTGCACCCGCTAAAATTGTTTTTGCTTCCTGTTTTTTTTTTTTTTTTAAAGTAGAAAAGATAGCAAGCAAGCAAGCACTTGACGTTGGTTCAGTTGAAATTGACTCAAAATGGGTCACACTGAACCAACTAATGTGGGGTTGTGGTTAGCTGGCCTTTGGCAATGTGCCAGGGCTTGTAGATGCCCTTTGTCTTGCTAGAATGTGTGCCAAGTTCATCTTTCACCTTATATCTAACAAATACCCAATATGTTCTTACTGTCAACTTGTCACATTCCCATTGCCCCCCTGTTCAAACATTTGAGATTTTTACCTGGATACACGAATTTTTTTTAAGGAGGGTAGAAATCCCAACTTTCAACCTCAAAATTTCTCCCGTACTAATCTCCAATCCTCACGTTTTAAAACAAACTTATCGTAATAAATTGTTATCCACTAGAATCCACCCATCTAAATTCCATAAATCAAAATAAATTGATGATAAAATATTTAAATTAAAACTTCGATTGAATTTGAAATTAAAATTTCGTTCTCTCTCCTCCTTTTTTGATTAGCTATGTACCTAATTACAACAGTGGCCTAGCTAATGTAAAACTTCACCGTGCGGAGCTAGCTTGTAATGCATTTCCGTATAGAAGTCTTTTATGTCCAACATAAATACTCTTTCAATTACATGCTCACAATCAAAAGTTGTACAAACCTACGGATATGTGTTACGTGTACTGAGGAGGTGCGATGAACCCAATGTCACCAGGATGGAGCACTATGAATCCAAGCTGATGACCCCGTCCTATTCCATCTCCTGATCTGGTATTCAATTCAATCAAATGAGCATTGTGATTGATCGGAAAGCATGCAGAGAATTTGTTGGACTTGGCCTTTTGAACTCCGAGATTTTTTTTTTTTTTTTGTGGGGGACATCCACAATGAAGCAGGCCGCGGAGGAAGAGTGAGACTTGCTGGGAAATACCATCGGGCACTTGACGCATATCAATTTCTAGGAACTTCCATGTAAATTGACTCATTGCTTGTATGAGCTACAATACTGATCATTTGCACAGGTAAACCCACATTCTTCAATCTTTGAGTTATCTCAGCATTCCCACAATGCCCAGGAGCTGACGAGTTCCTGTAACTCAGGGTATGCGTGCAGTGCAAAAAGGGCAGCGGTTATGAGGCGTCCATCACATGATTTCTGCCCAATAGACCCAGCATATCACACAATTCATATTGCATCAGCTGCTTGTAGTACTCATCTGCTTGGAGATTCTTTATGCAATCAGAGTGGGACATGCTTCGTTTCGTGCAGGCTTAAAAAAATTACTTTCTGATTATATATATATATATATATATATATTAATAGCAATTAAGTAGATATTCTTACTTGTCGAATTGTAAACTCGAAATTGTATATCATGGCAGAGCCTGCACCCAATGCCTGAATACCACGTGCCATATCTGTCGGGTACAATTTCTTGTTAAGAACAAGCCCTCGTTTTGCAGCGCCCCCCACCCTTTCCCCTTCCCCTTTTTTTTTTTTTTAATCGTTTTTTAATACTACAGCGATAAGCCTGGATTCCACAACTTTAATCTACCGAAGAAGAAAGAAGCAGCTTGTTCTTCCGGACGGTTCTATACCGATCTGGGGCCAAAATTCCAGGAGGGCCTACGAGGCACTGCATATTTTCTGGTTCCGTTGGAGATGGAAAAAGGCAACGAGAGTGCAAAATTATTTGGTTCTTGTATATTCAACTCAGGTGGGTACAATCAAAGAGCTGAAACACATAAGTTTCAAAAACCAGGTACAAGTTGCAACCGTTAGCCTGAAAGCAGTGCTCTGAACTTTTGAGGCTACTAGATCCACGGGGACCTGGCTGCAGAGAGAGACAGACAGACACGCACGCACGCACGCATCTAGTGTCGTCAGAGTCGCACCCATTGGGTTGCCTTGTGTACCAAATCTCGTTGAAGTAATTAAATGATAAAGCTCTCTCTCTCTCTCGATGCATTTGTCGGGCAAATGTGAATCTCGTCTATCTGAGAAATGCTTGAAATGACCCATAATGCCTGATGCCCGTAACCCATGATTATCATTAATGGATAGCAAACGAATGGGCATCTTCTTTGTTTATGCCAAGTCCAGAGAATGGCTCTCTCAGGATTTCTTATTGTATGCAAAGCGAGTTCGACGCAAATAGGGACATGGGATGCCCACCTTGGCATGCTTAACTTTCATTTTGTAAGATATTAATATGAAACATAGCATCTTAATTAATTAATTAATTAATTATGCCATGGATCATATCGTTTAAACATGTTAAACCTTAAATTAAAATTAAAAAAAAAAAATCGAAGTTGCATAAAACAGAGCGCCACACACACAGAGCTACGGCCCGCAGAATGTCAAAACGCGCCGTTTTATCATTAAAAAACCTGCTGCCAAAGTCCGAGGTAGGGCTGATTTTCTGTGGACTGACCTAACACCTCACTAAACCTCGGTTTCCACTTAGAGAGAGAAAGAGAGTTGCAGGGATGTTTAGAAGGATCGTGGTGTCTTCTGTCTTGAAGAGGAACAAAGGATCTATGAATAATGTTTTGTCCAATATGGGGAGTAAAGCAACGGTTTTTAAGGAACCGAGCGGGCAACAACCATCAAGATCTTTCTTCTTTGCTTTCAAATCTCTTCCTTCGTCCACGGTAGTCTTCTTGCTTTTCAAATTTATGGGTTTTCTTTATCAGATTGGAATTTCCATTTTCGCGCTGATTTTTTTTTTTTTTTGGTCGGTGGTGGTGGGGGTGGGTGGGGAGAGAATTGAATGGGCTGGAAAAGTAAAGATTTTGGATGGATGGAATCGATTTTTCTCTTTCATCTCCATGCTTCTTACTGAAAATTTTGTAATTCTAAAAGGTGCATGAGGGAATTTGTTATTGATTCGCTTCGTTTATTCGCGTTGAGGTTGATCCTACATGCCATGAAATGAGATAAAGCTGGATCATTTGTTCTGTTAGGTTCTTTAATCCTTCCATACAATTCTATATTATTTCTTCGTTTCTGGGTTGACTTTCCTGGAATGAAATTCAATCTCTGAAGCTTGTGTTTTAAAATTTGAGATGAGACTAGTTAGTCTTGTATGTCTTTAGTTGTATAAGTTTTCTATGTTGAGATCTTTATCTCTCTCTCTCTCTCTCGTGTAATCAAAAGTTTGGTAGTTAGTGAAACTAAAATTGGACTTCTAATACACTGTAGTCTGTTCTCATTTTGTGTTTGAATGTTTTTCAATGTTTTTAATCTCTTTAATAAAGGAATATGACAACGTTGTTGTGATTGTTTGTGGCTTTTTATTGGGGGCAACGTAATGATACTGTAATGTTGTTGTTGGATAGTAATATTTAGTAACTCTTGAAATTGATTATGCCGTGTAGGAAAAAAATGGAATTCATTAAGCCAAATTGTGTCTTTTTTCTTTTCTGTGTAATTTAGGGCCCTCGCCTGCCATTTATGAGGAATATGTCCAGTACAGCAAATTTTGGCACACAAAGTAAGGAGGGATTGAATTTAATGGTAGCTGGAGGGCCGCGTGCTCAGAAATTGGTCGGAATATGGCTTTTTGGCTCTGCTGCATGGGTTTTTAGCATGGTTGTACTTGGTGGTATTACACGTCTAACTCAATCAGGACTTTCAATGACTGACTGGAAATTTACCGGCAGTCTCCCTCCTTTTTCAGATGAAGAGTGGGTGAATGAGTTGGAAAAATATAAGCAGTCACCAGAGTATAAGCGGTAAGTGGAACATAAAAGCTTCAGACTTGAGTGAATTAATTCTTCAAAGTTTTCTATTGGATTAACATGTAGCTATAAGCAAGCATCATAAGAGATCTTATACTTTGTCTATGAATAATTGCAGCATAAACAAAGGGATGAGTATTGAGGACTTCAAATTTATTTACTGGATGGAATATGCTCATCGAATGTGGGGTAGGGCACTGGGTGTCATGTTTGCACTGCCATTTTCGTACTTTATGCGCAAGGGATATATAACTTTGCGACTTGGACTAAGACTTTCTGCTCTTTTTGCCCTTGGTGCCGGGCAGGGTCTTATTGGCTGGTGGATGGTCAAAAGTGGTTTAGAGGTGAGAGGACTTTGTGGAAACTCTTTTCCTCCTTTCCGTGCCCCCATTTCTCTTCCTTACCCAGCCTTTTTTATATTTCCCATTAACATGAGTAAGATTGTGTGATTCATGGATAATTTCCTTCCTTAGGAGCCACCATCTGAGTATGCTGAGCCAAGAGTAAGTCCTTACCGTCTTGCAGCCCACCTTACTTCAGCATTTGTTATTTACAGTGGTCTTTTCTGGACTGCTCTCTCTGTTGTAATGCCTGAACCACCTGCTGAATCAGTTGCTTGGGTTCACGGAGCAGCAAAAGTGAAAAGGCTTGTGATCCCAGTAAGCCTTATTGTGGGTGTTACTGCAATCTCTGGAGCATTTGTTGCTGGAAATGATGCTGTAAGTGATTTCTTGTCTGGTTTATCTTCTTTTTCGCAAACTTTTGTATTGCCTCTGATATATGCTCCGCAATTCATTTTTTCTTATGGCTTTGGGTGTCATGGTACGATGCAGGGTCATGCATATAATACTTTTCCAAAGATGGGTGATACATGGATACCTGATGATATATTCAAAATGAAGCCAGTAATCTGCAACTTCTTTGAGAATACATCTATGGTGCAGGTAATTTTAGTCTTTTGTTTTCCATGATGCATTAGCTATTATTATATTTACATTATTTTGTTTTGGCAGACTGTGTAAAATGGATGATAGAATATGGAGGGAATAAGGGAGACTGAGAATACAAAATCATTTGAATTTTATCCAAAATAAATGTTAGGAGAGAACATTTGAAAAAAAAAAAAAAAGAAGAAGAAAAAGAAAAGGAAAAAGAAAAAACTTCTGGTAAAAGATATGCTCTCCAGTCTCCATAAGTTTTCTGAACTACAAGCGTTTCTAAATTATTCTGTTATCAGCTGCTATCCCCTTTTGTTGAATGAGAGATGATCTGGGAAGAAACCAAAGAACATTAGCTTAATGTTAAACAGTGCGATTGGGACTAAATTACGCGAGGAAGGCATTACAATTGACAAGTTCATAACTCACAAGCTAAAGATATAAGAAATGCAATCACAAGTTTATGGACGAGACCTTAGTGTAATGGATGCATACTACCCAACTCCCACATTGTCAAGGAAGATGGGGATCTTGGGCTATATAAGTGTGGGCATTGCACACCCCAATAGGTTAGCCTTTTGGGGAGAAGGTAATGGTCCCGTGACAAGTGGTATCAGAGCCTACCCCTGTCCGCCGTGGGACCCTTGACTTGGCGCGGAATGCCGACAACGTGGCTCGGTGTTCGGTGTGGGAGAATGTAATGGGTGCATACTACCCAACTCCCACATTGTCAAGGAAGAGGGGGATCTTGGGCTATATAAGCGTGGACACTGCACACCTCAATAGGTTAGTCTTTTGGGGAGAAGGTAATGGTCCCGTGACATTAGGCTCTAGATGGTATTCCTGTTTAGTACTGGTTCACATTGCACTAATCAATATTTTATCACTAATCTTATTTTGTTCGAATTTGATGGTTGTAGCTCAACCACCGCATCCTTGCAACTACAACCTTAGCCTCCATCGGGGCTTTATGGTGGTTCACAAGAAAACTGGACATTCATCCGGCAGTTCGATCTTTAATTGGGACCACAGTTGGCATGGCAGGCCTTCAGGTGATTGTCTGCTGTGTTCTTGTTACTCTGAACTATTCATCTCTGTCATATTGTAACTGACTTTTCCATGGCATCAAATCTTCGATCATCATGCTGCAGGTAATCTTGGGGATATCAACACTTCTATCATATGTACCCGTATCACTGGGCACAGCCCATCAAGCTGGGGCTTTAAATCTATTGACGCTCGTGATTCTACTCAATCACACTGTGCGGAAGCCATCTGTATCCCTTCTCAAAACATTACCTCAAGTTGCAAAGATAAAGCTTGATTGATACAAGTTTTGCCAGGAGAATTAGATCAGTTCAGTTAAACGCAGATATTGTACACATGATTATGACACTGTTCTTATTCTGCCTACAATTCCGAGATTGGGATCCGTCATTAGAGAGTAAAGTAGGAAATTCACATTCTTGTTTTGCTTGGACTGGAAGGGGAAAAGAACAATGATTGCGGACAATGAAGATTCCATTATTTTCAGACATAATGCGGCTGACTAACTTGCATGGCTGGAAGTTAATTCACTTGGTGCAATTACAAAAGTGGTAGGAATGCCGAATACACCTTTTTGAAGTGAAGATTGAGCTGGAATTGTCCAAGGTTAATTCATTTCGATGATATTAAAATACACAAACTGAGCAGTACTTGACGGATTATCTTGAGCTTAAATTATTATATTTTTATAATATTTTAAAATATTTTTTTATTTCATTAAGTTAGAATTTATATCACATTAACTAATTTAATAATATAATAATAAAAGAGTATTTATTATGGGAAATATGGATGGTTGTTACGTGATTGTATTTAATAAAATATGTTTAATATAAGATAAATTTAATTAATAGAATAAATATATTAAGTAAATTTTTAAAATAAAATAAAATAAATATAATTGCAGAAAAACATTAATATAATTAATAAAAACAATCATTTTAGCTTCTTCTTGTCATTATCAATGCTGCTTGGCTATCCCGTGTGATGTACAGGGTAAGGAAACATTTAAGACAGAGAGAGAGAGAGAGAGAGAATTTGTACTAGTGTAAGAGAAATCATTGAATAGCAGATTATGGCTGCTGCATGTTAGTTTGGGTTTTTTTGAATGAAATTGAGGAAAAAGGAATGAAAGAAACTAACAAAAATATGAAAAGAAAATGCATGCAGGAGAAAGAAGCCAAAAGGCGTGGGGAAATATGAAATGGGTTCTTTTTTCTAGCCTCGAGAGTGTTAGGTGGTGGGTTTTCCCACGGCTCGGGATTGGAAGGCCTGGGCTGGACCAAGTGTCTACACAGTGTCTCCGAATCCTTTTTAAATGGCTTGGCAATAGGACTCAATTTGGAGCTTGGAAAGAAAGCCATTGAAAATGCCCCCAACCCATGAGTACAAATGTTTGACTTGGATCCTGAGCACGTCCAGTGTAGGATGAGCGCATTTTTTTTTTTTTTTTTATACCTTAAAATCCCTCGTCACAGGGTTGGATCGAATATTTAGAAGAATACAAAAAGGGAAGGAAATAAATAAATAGAAGGAAACAAAAGGAACAAGACAGAGGAAGGAAAAAAAGAAAAAGGTTGAGGGAGAGGATTTGGGTGGTGGGTGGTGGGGGGGATGGGGAAGGTGTCATCACAAAATATCCACTTTATACATATAACTGATTCATTCCGTGTGGAGCATTGAGATTCCATTGCTTTCTTTAAAATAAAATTGGACACCTGTGCAGGAGGACCAAGCTTCCATGCTTTCTTTTTTTCGCGGGGGGGGGGGATTAAAGCCATCTTCAAGATATATATAATCATACTTTTTGATGGAAAATGTGAGAATCTTGAGCGGAATCTCTAACAAAAGTTGCCACGGTAGTAGTCGGGTCAAGGAGGTCACCGATGAAACGAACGAAAAAAGAGTTTGGGTTAGCTTGCTTTGCTAGAAAGAAGTAGAGAGACTATACAGTCTTTTTATACAAAACTATGCATTGGACTTAGGTTCGAGAATTGCTCGAGTTTCTCGGGGTTTTTGCTTTAGGATTCTCTAGTTCTAGCTCACGTTTACGAAGAAGTGCAAATTATATATATATATATCTATATATTTCCTAACAAGAAAAAATATAAATTGTATCACACTGTCCATACAAAGATGCGGTAATTTATTTTCGGCAAAATTAAGGGGACGATAAATTTGTTTTTTTTTTTTTTTATAAATATCTTTATACGAGAACGAACATGAAGACATAAAAATATGAATTTCCATTGATTTTACACAGACACAGAACCATAGTAATAATTTATTATCCATGGTAAGATTATAGAATAATAAAAATATATACATTAAAGTACAAATCATTCGAAACACGTAAAATTAAATTAATGAAATAATAATAATAATCATAATAATAACTGACGAACAAAAAAGCGAGGGAAAGGGCCCAAAAAATGTACGGAAGGAAAGACTCCCTATGTGTGAAAAGGCGCTGCGCACTAGCAAATCTTTTCAAGGAACAAAAAAAAAAAAAAAAAAAAAAAAACAGAAGAAGAAGAATGAAACGGTCTCTCCCCCCGCCCCCAGAAGCTGTAAATGAAAGGGCGGAGGGGGGGGGTGGGTCGGTCACGATGCCTGATTGAAAATATGCTTTCCAAATGCCAACATTTACCCTTCATTTTTATTAGATAAGATGGTGTGTTATTAGTTATATATATATATTTATATATATATATATATTTGGGGTATATTTATATAATTATTTGTTGTTGTTACTTGAATTCATTTATTTACAACCAAAAAAAAAATAATAATAAAATTAATTATTTGAGTTCTAGAATGTATTTTATTATTATTTTTTTTTGTAGTAAGTGAATTATTTTAATAGCTTATGATAATTAAGCTGGTTCAAATTTAATTTGTATTGTAAATTTCTAATTTAAATGTTGCACCTTTTTTATAAATTTTTTTTTTTAATAAATCATGAGTAAAAAGTAAGTAAATTATTTTTTCATTAAAAATTTACTTACTTTGACATGAAAATGGAATCGAAAAACTATAGTTGCAGTAGTGTATTGTGCTGTAATAAGAGGGTGATATTGTAACGGAGATTCATTGTATTTGGTCCTCTTCCCCTAGGTTAGGGGGCTTCACAGTGAATTTAAAGGTTCTTTTGTTTTTTTCTTCGGAGAGTTGAGAGTGGGGGGGGCAGCCAGTGGGAAACTATTGAATTGCCTGTTCATTATGGCGGTCGAACTTGAACTGGCAAACGGTTCCTATGATGACGATGGACACCCTCGGAGAACTGGTAAACAAACTTGGGAGGAGGAGTTCAGAGTATGAATTAAGAGTTTCAATTGTTTTCTTGGAAGTTCCATCTTTTTACTTACATTCATTATTGCCTACTCAGGAACGCTATGGAGTTGTATAGCTCATATTATTACTGCGGTTATTGGATCCGGAGTTTTGTCCTTGTGTTGGAGTGTAGCACAGCTGGGATGGATAGGAGGGCCAACCTCTTTGCTCTGCTTCGCTATTGTCGCCTATATCTCTGCTTCCCTCCTCTCCGATTGCTATAGGTCCCCCGACTCCATTACCGGAACACGAAACTACTGTTACATGGATGCTGTTAGAGTAAATCTCGGTAGTGGAACACACTGCTCTTTTTCCCTCTCTCCCTTATTACCTGATTTCTGTCTTGGAGAATGCTTCTTCTAGCAAAAGTTATCTTTTGCACGTTTCCTGATATGTTAAAGTGAAAGTTCAGGTAGAAAGCAGACACGGGTTTGTGGGTTTTTGCAGTACCTGAGCATGTTTGGGATTGGTGTTGCTTATGTTATTACCTCCTCAACCAGCATCAGGTAATTCCTTGCTGAATTCTGTCCATCTATAATTACGTGGTAGTCTTTAGACTAGAGCTCCTTGCGGATTTCAATTCCGATGCGGTAGTCTTTAGATTAGTGCTCCTTGTGGATTTCAATTCTCAATTTGGATTCTTTTAAGTGTTATGACTACTTGCTGACTGGTGGATTTGGGGTTGATCTCATATTTTTGGCAACAAGCACTTGTGTGTCTCATTTTGCGTTAATTTCATTAATGTAGAGCCATCCAAAGATCAAACTGCTATCATCGACAAGGACATGAAGCTGCTTGTGCATATGGGAATACTTTCAGTATGCTGCTATTTGGAGCCATTCAGATAGTGATATCACAGATACCGGATTTTCATAACATGGCCTGGCTCTCTGTAATCGCAGCAATAATGTCTTTTTCCTATTCTTTTATAGGGTTTGGACTTGGCTTTGCCAAAGTAATAGGTATGGATACTCAATATTCCTGACATTTTCTTTTTAACCATAGAAATGCTACCAACCACCAAGGCTACCCTTAATGGTCTAGGGGTTCAAATTTTAAGCTGGTAAACAGAGAGAATATGCCAAAGATAATTATGGATACAGCTTGCTCGAAGTACTAATAGGCCCATGTATAAATCTTATGTTTCACGATCCTGTGTTTTTTATCTGGAAAGTAGATGAGGCGTTAAATAACAGATTGGATTTCTTCGTATGGAAAGCCAGTTGAGTTTTTTCATTCAAACTCAACCGTGTAAGTGCAGAAAATGGGACAATCAAAGGGAGCATTACTGGAGTGCCCGCTGCACGTGTTGCTGATAAATTGTGGCTGGTCTTTGAAGCACTATCCGACATAGCTTTTGCCTATCCGTATGCATTTATTCTTCTTGAGATACAGGTTTGTCTCTTTCATTTTTTCAAAAAGGAATTCAATTATATCGTCAGAAGTCAGGTAACAGAAGAATTTGCTATAATGAAGGATACCCTGAAGTCACCTCCACCCGAGAACAAGACCATGAAGAAAGCATCAATTATTGCAATCCTTGTGACAACTTTCTTTTATCTTTGCTGTGGATGCTTTGGCTATGCGGCCTTTGGCAACAGTGCGCCCGGAAATCTCTTGACAGGGTTCGGGTTCTATGAGCCCTACTGGCTCATTGACTTCGCAAATGCTTGCATCATTCTTCATCTTGTGGGCGGATATCAGGTATTGCACCTTCACACCAGAACTCTTGATTTTATTGCTTGATATGTTTGAGCATCTTTATGCACCATTTTGTTGATTATCTTCAATCGCTTCGAACCACAGAAGATGTTATGGCTAAGAACATAAAATTTGGATGTGTAACAGATATTCAGTCAGCCAATATTTGCATTTGTGGAAAATTGTTTGGCCAGAAAATTTCCAACCAGTGGCTTTGTCCATAAATTGTACACATTCAACCTCCCATTGCTTCCTCCTCTTCAACTGAATCCCTGCAGACTGTGCTTTCGAACTGCATATGTTGCATCAACCACTGCAATTGCAATGGTCTTCCCATACTTCAACCAAGTTCTGGGGGTGATTGGGGCTTTGAATTTTTGGCCTTTGGCCATATACTTTCCAGTGGAAATGTACCTTGTTCAAAGGAAAACGAGAGCTTGGACTAAAAGATGGATTGCTCTCAGGATATTTAGCTTCATTTGCTTGCTTGTAACAGTGATGGGCTTTATAGGTTCTATTCAAGGAATTGTAAGCGCCAAATTTGGCTGAGAGATTACTCTAATAATCACAACTCGACGTACGAGTGGTGTTGAGAAGGAAATAAAACTGCTGTCTTCATGTTGTTGGCTTGGCGTCTTATATTCTTTGTTTGTTTTTTTGTTTTTAGAATTTAATATAATGAATGTTTCAAAGATCAGGCCTCCGGAAAAGAGAGAACATTCGAGCTACCGGAAGCTATATGAAACAACAATTTAATCAAGCTATTCTTGCTGAGCTTTTGTTGGTTAGACAGCAGTCACTTCTTTGTCAGTTTAATTAAGCGACTCCTTTAAGCTATCAACATGCAAATTAAGCATAAATTATATGCAGTCATTTGAACTTTGCAAGTAGTCTCATATTATGCTTGAGAATAACAATATGTAGATTGCCAAGAAAAAAAAAAAATAATAATAATAATATTGCTTTATTAATAATAAAACCAAGCAGGATTGACAATGCAGGGAAGTGGGGGCGGGACTGCCCCCACTACTGTCCCCACCCCACAAGGTGCAACAACATAACCTTAGCAATCTAGTCTACTGCCAATCGAAGCACGGATTGGGTTTCTAATTCTCATTATTCAGTTTTGGTTTTGAGTGAGACCCAAGCAAGAGGCAAGTTAACGAGTGACAGAGAGAGCTCACGGGGTGTCTTGTGGGTGAGCTACCGGCCCAGCCCTGACACCCCTAACGGCGTTTGAATTCTTTAATAAAATCATGCACCTTTGATGCCAATTATTCTCTCTCTCTCTCTCTCTCTCTCTCTCTCTCAGACTTCATCCTTACCAACCAACCAATCTATTCTATAAGAATTAACGGCTACCCCATTTCTTTTCTCACAGTATCTCTTCACTTCTTTTACTTTTTATTTACTTACCACAAAGCTTTTAGTGGGCAGCTAAGCTACCCTACAGCTTCCCGCTCTCTAGAGCTCTAAGAGAGACCAGGGGGAGCATAGCAGCATTTCTTGTTTGTTTGTTTGTTTTTTTGTTCTTTTCTATCTGAGAGAAAAAGATGGGTAGAATTCCGTGTTGTGAGGACTGCGTGAAAGGGGGGGGCAATGGACACCTGAAGAAAACAACGAGCTCTCTTCCCACATCGCCCAACACGGGGCCCGCAACTGCCACCTCATTCCCAAGAATGTTGGTTTGCTTGCTTTCCTCCAAAATAAATAACACACACTCACTCACACCCATTTTAAATCTCTCAAACAAAGTTACGAGTGGATTACGAGCCATCTTTGGATAAATTGATCAGGATGGCAGGGCAGGGCATGGCATGTCAGGCATACAGGTCTCCGACGATGTGGGAAGAGCTGCCGACTCCGGTGGGCCAACTACCTCCGTCCCGACCTCAAGCGAGGCCAATGCTCAAAGGCAGAAAAACAAATCATTGTAAAGATTCCCTCTGTTTTCAGCAGCCGGTAGGCGATTGCATGCACCTGGCTTTCAACCCCTCCCCCGCTATTTACATGCGACAGGGCCGGATGCACACAGAAGTTCTAGACTAACCAGTTTTCCACTCTTTATTGATTCTCATCATTCTAGATGACTCGGCAGATGGTCAATGATCGCATCCCAGCTTCCTGGGCGCACTGAAAACGACGTTAAAAATTGCCGGAACACTAAGATTAAAAAGAAGCTCACGGGTGTCGCCATTGACCCCGCCACCCACAAGCCTTTCTCCCCATCTCATGGCCAATATCGCCACCACGCTAGCCCCGCCACAAGTGGCTCACCTAGCAGAAGCGGCGCTTGGCTTGCTTCCAGGACGAGATGCTCCATCTCCTCACTAAAAAAACAGAGACTTCCAGCTCCAGCAATCCGGCACGTCACCAGGGAATACCTCAGCCTCCTGCATTCTGATCAAACACGAGGAGCTTGGGTTCTCAAGGGCCATGCATGAACCTGGCATGTGACCCCGAAACAAGACCTGGGACCCTGCTAATGCCACCTCCGCAAGCTTTGCCGGGACCTGGGACCCTGCATCAATTACTGGACTTCAATGTGGTCCATCTTTTGTAACCGATGGGGCTGAATCACCACGGGGACAGAACACGTGCTCTGGAGGCATGTGCACGACAGTTGACCAAAGGCCAATTACACAAAAAGCTTGACGATGAGAATGGCGGGGAGTCTAAGGGTGGAAAAGAGACGAGGAACGGGTCCAACATATTCAGTACAGACAGCATGTTATGGCACTTCCCATCTAACAAATCTCATGAATCTTATAGTTTAAGGTAGCTCACAAAATCAGAAAGCCAAAGCCAAGACAGCACTCTTTTAACAAAAAAATATAAAATATATATATATATAAATAAATAATTAGCTTCATAGGGAAAAGGCAATGATAATTGATGTAAATGTAAGTAACTCATTCTAAAAATGATGGAATCTTATCAGTAATTTCATACATTCTTGCCATTCCTCCAATCATTGAGCTTGCGATTTTTACATTCATTCATTATTTTCTCTACACTAAGCTATAAATGCAATGTATATCAAGCAAAATATGACGAGGAAGAGGATGTATCAGCCAGAACCTGCAGGCAATAAGAAAAATGGAGTCAAAATACAATCAAAATTTTTGATATCAGCTAGTTTCTAATATAAAGATACCTCAAGTTGCTCTTCACTGAATGAATCTTTCTGAATATTCCACGTATCTGCATGAGTCCGACGAAACTCAGCAACCGCTTTTGTGACTGTAGATTTCACAGGAGATGGCTCCCCTCCAAAATTAGCCAGTAGAGTAACATGCTCAGGCAACCATCTTCAAGAGATTTAAGTGCACATGATATCAGAAAGAAATTTCATGAATAAGCTGAAAGAATAAACATTATTTAGTAATACAGATAAGCATATGTACCCACCTGGGCATATCATATGGGATTGACAATACAGAAGCTGCCAAAGCAAGTACGGCACCGTGAACAGATGCAACAGATAGACCAGTTTTTGCACTTCTGTATTCAATGAATAATTTTTATGTCAAGGTACAATGCACAATGTCCCCACCAAAATTTACTACACATACAAAAGCATGTGAAAAGACATTTTATAAAAGCAATGATCTTCTGAACAATAACCATGATGACAATTGCTAGACCATGTTACCATCATTGATTTCAATGATCTAAAAAAACTAGCTCATCACATGCATACAAGAAGCATGCAAGTCACACAGACCTCAAACACCAGTATGCACAACTGTAACCCCATCCAGGAACAAAAATTACAAATGAAATTCAGCATAACCTCTGTTTTCTCCTTTTTTGAATGGCATTTGCCTCCATGTAAGCTCTATCACGGAAGTCTCTAGCAAGATCTTCATCCCCACCTTTCATTAGACCTGCTAGAACTGTCGCACCATGCTCTCTTATCTGAACAGTATATTGGTTATTTCAGTAAGAAGCACAAATAAATGAATACATCAATGTCCATCACAAACATCTGAAATTGATGTCCACACTTATTAACTATGTAAAGAGAGGACTATTTTAGATTGTTTGTGAGTAGACTATCCTAGATAGCTTGTTTTGAGGTTTGCTTATGTTTACAACATGCCCTTCAAAATAGGGACCATTTCATACCTGACTAGTCTATGTTACCACTCTCTAATCTACAAACACTGTTCAATTTTAACATTTGAGACAGGAACTTGCCTCAACTTGATTGTCTCTGAGTAGACCCTCAACAGTTCTCCAGATTTTTTGCTTCTCCTCACTCGAGAGAATGAAAGTATGCCTGGTATAAAAGGAGTAGAAATAGACGTTAAGAGCCACACTGTACAAATACCTCATCAAACTACTGGCCCAAGCTGATACCAAAGTACTCAACAATCCATCTCATTCAGCCAATATTATAAATCTAGTCAAGAACAGATGTCATTACACATCAACAAAGGGGTGATACCATGCTTGGAAAGAAGGGGGGAAAGATGAAACAATGCGCCAAGAAACAATGCATGAGATATGGATGTTACACAACAAATTGCATACAGCTTATACATTAATAATTCTTCTGCTTGACCATGGAAATTCAATACAGAAGGAGACCCCCTTGAAAATGCAAGATACCTGTACATAAAAGTGCGTAGATATGTCAAAGCCACTGATCTGGTTCGCCAGTTAGAATCATTGGCAGAAGAAAGAATTGCCAAGACAACCCTATGAATATGAGGTTTCCAGAAAATCCTCCATTTAAGCAATTCAAAAGCTGCCTTGGCTAGTGTTGATAGATCTTTATTTGATGTTTCCTTCCAAAAGCCAGTAATTTGTGTCAAAAACAGATACTAAGACCAAATATTAGAATGTTGAGGTAGATTAACTTAAATCACATAGCTCCAAAGAAGTAAAATAGCACTAAACAAAAAGGCAATTCAACTTGGTACACAAAGCTTTGGGAGGTGCCATCAAGTTTAAATGCAAATTTGTATGTAACTTGTTCAGGTTGCATATGAGTTTGTATTGATTGGTTGCTAGAATCATAATGCTGAATATTAGTGGTGGGATGGGCACATCCGGTGAAGCTAGAATGCCTATAGGAAGAGACAAAAGTATATTCTTTAACAAGTAAGAACCATCATGGCCAACCAAATGAAACAACATTGTATTTACTCGATTCTTAGAGTGCTTAGTTCTCTAAATCATAAGAAAAACTGAAAATCAAAATCAATCACAGAGGATCTCCAGAGATTTCAATACACATTCAAAATCCTTCAAACATTTAATCTCTGGTAGTAAACATTTTGTTATGGTAAAAAAAAAAAAAACAATAGCAAGACAAGTCAAAATAAAAATATAAAGGCAACTACAAAACAGTAAAGTAGTACAAATGCAACAATGCACCTCACTTACCTGCAACGCAATTACGGGATAAAGAAATCCCACAATAATATCCAGTGCATACGAAGATCTTCCAGATTTCAACGTTGAAATGATAAAATGAAACAGCTGCATGAAGAAATTTACATGCATCAGTCAAGAGGCAATAAGAATTAGATAAGGGTTCCACAAAATAAAAAATGAATACCGTTTCCATCCACTTCACATCATCCTGTGCATCCCCATTCAAGGACCCATTTTGAGAACTGGTATGTGGAAGAGTCCCCAAACCATCTGACTGGCTCATATTCTGGATATTCAAGACTAAATCAGATGCTCGTTTCGTAAGAGACAAAACCCACTTTTCCTCTTTTAATTGGTTGTCCATGCCAGTTTCCCCCTCTTTGCATGAATCATCATGAGGAAATGACATATGAAGGCGCATATTGGAGCACAACACAGAAAGGGTAACACCTATAGCTTCCCTTACCTGTCCCATGAAACCTTGACATTAAAACATGACTGGAAAAAAAGCAGGTAAATCATGACACACAAGGACAGACAAACCAGACAGAGGACACAGATGTGAAGAAAAAATTAGCAAAGAAGACAAAAAAATTGACGTCCTTACTTGGGCAGAGGAATGACACATATTAGCCAATAATTCACTTAGAAGTTTCTCATGGAGATGTATCTCAGACACTGGCATTTTATTTGGAGATATTTCTATGAGTGCAGCTGAAAGAAAAGTGTAGCGCTTGGCAATAACTGAGGTAGTTACAGCTGGAGGTAAAGGTGTCATCAAACAGTCCAAGATATGTTGCCTCAGAAGAGGAAGTCGTGAGCCATATTTTCCTTTTCCTGTAACTGCATAGCGTATACAAGCAGCCCACTCAGGTGTAGATTCCACAGATTGAGCATGGATAATGTTCTGCAACTGAATTTTCATCCACTTGTCCCATGCTCCCAAGAGACCATTAACGTCAGAATGCAACACCCCTGCCAATGCTTCAGCAGCAACACACTGCTTGGACCTTTCCTTAGCTCCTGCAAACTCTTCCAAGGTACTCTTAAGTGCCAATAAAACAGGCATGCCACATTCTTGCGTTAGCCGCTTAAAAATGCGAGCAAAGTTTGAGTAAAAAGTATCATTTCCTAACAAAGAAATCCAACTAGGAGTACGAGGCCAGGAAGCTGAAAAGTCAAAATAAAACCGGGTAATTGATTTGTCTGCCAAGCTTTGAAAAGAACTTCCATGATTTCCTCTGGAAGATGTGCTTTCTGTATCAGTAATTATATGAACATGAGAAAGGCTATTCAAGGTCTCGTTAAAGAAACCCTCTTCCATGAAAATTTCACTCAATGCCCCTTCAAGAGATGACTTGGTCTTAGCATCTAACTCCCCAGAAAATGCAGGTTGTTGCTCAGATGACAGCTTATATGGTGATTCTTTCAATAGTGTATTCAGAGCCGAGATTGCAAGTATCCTCGTCTGAGGAAGCTGACTTTTTAAATTTTTCAGAAAGTGACCTGAAATAAATCAACAAGGTGATATTAAGATTACTTTTGCCAAAAGAATTTCAGTTAGTTAATACAAATATGGTATTACTAACCAGCAGTTTCACTCAGTATTTTTGAAGAGAAGTTAGGATCATTTCTGGATGCCATAGCCAACAAAAGTAAAACTCTATTTGCCATCAGGTTATACCTGGAAAAGGACAAACAGTAATAAAATGGAGTCAACACATAGAATACCATTAAACATCAAGACTTAAATACTAAAGTTGCAAATAAATTAAGTTTCCACTCAAAAAAGATATCTCAGCCGTCCATGTCAAAGTAGATACCCAAAATTTACCCAGATCCACCAATTCCTGGATTTTCACAATAAGGCAAAACAATCCATGGAAAGCTAGACATCCAATAGACCCAGCAACCACAAAAAATATCAAGCGGAACACGTTCAGATAATTACCGCCAGTGCAAGCCACTAGAATCAAAACTCATAGATCCAATCTGAGAAACGAGATGCACAAAATCTGGCCCATCTATATTATCATCCTGGAAAATGCTTCTAGATATTCCCGAAAAGTGAATGTTGTACTTTACGAAGAGCTGTTGGCAACCAGAAAATATTAAAAACAGAGAACTCAGGGAAAAGGAAATCTCTAGAGTAAGGATAATGAGAGGTTTTACCTCACTGATTGCCTTCTGGGCTTTCAATGATTCATGATGTGAACTAAACAATAGAACCAGAGAAAGTAAGTTCAAGTCCATACCAGAAATATAGAAAACACAATGAAAATAAAGATACTGCACCCATTGCCAAATGGAAGGGTGCCAGGGGAAAGGAGGGTTGAAAGTTCACCTTGAGAGTATCCCAAGAAGAAAAGAAGAGAATGATTTAGGATCCTGAAATAAACAATGAAATCTCAGAAGCTTATACTTCCAATTACCCATTTCAACTAATTTGTGCTAAATACATACTCTTGTCAAATGCTTGAGAACAGTCTGCGTCGAAAGAACTGCACAAGAGCCTAGGACAGCATTTTCTGGTGCATTGGGGCTCCGTAAATTTTCAACAAGTGATAGGACACACTTTGAAATCATAGATGGCCATCTCTTAATCATCTTCAGCAGAGATTTTCCAGCAAGCCTGAGCACCAATTAAATCATGTTTGTCAACTATAATATACAACAAATAGTCATAATATAATTAATCATAGATACAGATAACACAGAAAACAATCAAATATGACTCAACTCAAAACCAATTTCATACAGCTTGAATGTCTAGAATAGAATGGATACAAACACAGAAGCTTAGATAACAAACCAACATACAATTGTTGATAAGAGAAAAGAAGCAACAGTACATTAAACATGTTCAACACTTGCAACAGAATAATGTAAAATCCTTCACCCAGAAAACACTCGAGATATGTTCAAAGCAGATCCATTTAATCATATCAGGATCACAGAAGACTGAGAACTTACACACGCACAGTTTCATAACTGTGCAAGGTCAGGCTTAGTAGATCATCCATCAAAAGAACTGCATGGTCTGATGGAAAGAAGTTTCCACTTGCACGAAAGAGATGATAGGATGATTGTGATGATCTCCATGTACTATGCATGTAAGCCTTGTCTATAAGAGCCCACCTAGGCCTGAAATGCAAAAATGAGTTTGTCATCTGAAAATGCTTGGTGCTCGATGCTGGTTCAAGCTAAATATGTCAGGCAATTGATAAAAGGATCTAGACCTTTTCTTTTCTTTTGTATGACATGACACAATAAAATTTATTGGAGGTTCTATAATGGCAGCAGATTCTAACTTCCAAGCCTGCCTGTGATTTGACCACTCATCATATTCTAAACTTCCTGTTGGCCAGAAAATAAGGTAACAAACAGTTATGACATAGAAAAGAGGATGTCAAAGGTACACCGCAACAGAAGAAAATTCCATAACCAGCTCTAGAAAAAATTGAAGAAATTGAACTCATCTGGATGTAGCATTCATTACCATAGTTTCCCAAAGCATCCATGATACGAATGATGAGAATCAATAAGATGCTGTCATCTGATTTTTTCTCCAATAGATATCTGCCAATGTTGTGAACATAAAAATATTCAACAAATTAGACCCACGTTGATGACAAATATAGAAGAATAACTTTTATTATTTAAGAATTTGTATTTATGATAATATTTTACTTAATTAGAAGATACTGATTATGATTTTATAACTGATAGGTTATAACTAACTGGACTTATGTCAGTTCATTAGACAGACTTGTCATGACCAGTGACAATTGATATTGATTATTGAGTTTTTTTCAACAAATGTTGACTCTCACTTGGTTCACTGTTTTGTCTTTCAGGTGGATTCTCACATTTTCTTTTAAAATTTTCGTGTTTGTTCTTTGGTTCAATTCCCATCCTACAACATATATGAATTTAGAAAGCTCCAAACAATGAAAGAATGTAATCAAATATTACTTGCAAGCTGCATGCACAATCTCAGCAGCTTTAATACGCAGATCTGTGCTGCCAACTCTTGAACCAGTTGCTCCAGCAATAAAGAAAGTATGATTTCGATCCCCAACAACCCCATTCCTGGAGGATGGGCTGAAATCAGGTAAGCAAGAGAAAACACCTTGCAATGAAGAATCAATACGCAAAAGGGTGACTTTCAAGTGCTCCTTCTCATTTCCTGATAACAAATTACAAGTAATTAGTGAAAAATGATAACTGCAACATTAACAATTAGTAAGCAAGGGACTACATATAATATTTATCATGGAAAACTGATTTCTTTAATGGACACATATCACATAATATTTACATGGACTACCAAGTTGAATGCATGTGCTTATATCAGAATTCATATTCATGGCAAGGTCAACCCTTAGTAGAATACATTGATGTTCCAAAGAAAATAAGATCAGGATAAGTAGATGTTATAATAGAGGGATTTCAAAATTCGTTATTCATAAAACAAAACACACTAAATACTTCTTAGCTCAGCAAATATAAAAGCTCTGAGAAAAGAAATAATCCACCCTCATATCAGACCACACATGAAAAACAGTAGAAAGAAATAAATAAGAATGAAGAATTGTCACCTAGGTCAGTGTGAATTTTATCTTGACATATTCTCAAAAGATCATCTAAAGCTGATTGAAAATGAAGGATCAAAAGTTCATTTGCAAACTGAACTTCATCGTCATTTGCCACATGCCACTTAGGGGCCACTAGTGGTTTATCATGGTTATAATCTTTTGTGCTGATCCATTCTTCCAATGCTGCAGCAGCAGGGTGCCGCATGATGCACCTAATTTTACAAAAGTTAAAGTGTCCTTACTTGCAGATAATAAGAAACAAAGGACATTGACAACATATATTTACAGTTGGAAACATGTAAGCTCACTTATATTGATCAAGAGGATAATACAGGATCAGGCTTCCCAGAAGGGATCGAAGAAGATGATCACCACCTCCATTAACCTATCATACAATGAGATGGTAATTCAAAAGGTCTGATTAAATGCTGTCTGCTGCAAGCATATATCATTGAGGTTAATATCAAAATTTTCAGCTAGCAAGTCAATCAAGGCCAATTAACCTTCCATGAGGGGGAATCAAATGCAGACATAATAGCTTCTTTGAATTGATCCTTGCAACAAAGAAGTGCAGGGCCACCATAGCTGATGGCTATGGATAGTATCTTCAATTGATAGTCAATTGCCGTTTCAAGAGCTGGAGAAAGTGTTGGTTTCACCTGAAAAATGAATTGATCCTTGCTTTAAGAATATTGGTATGAACTAGCCACCTAGACGAATTGTCATCAAATAATAAATTGCATTAACCAAATGACCTTGGTTGAAACAGAAGCCCCAGAAATTCCCCTTCCTCCAAAGCCAGTCCCGGTTGTACCCTTTAAAGAGGATATAGCAGATGACAAAATTGGCTCAACAAGAGAATCAACTGCCTCTTCTGGGTTTGTATGAACACACGCACAACAGAGAAGTCCAACCTCCGCAATTGCTCCAGGAAGAACACTTGTCCTCACAAACTTTGCAATCTTCTTCAAAGCCTGTTAAATTCAGAGGTACAGTTTACAGATTCACCCATTTGTCCATGAAACAAAATAACTAATAAGGAACAAATTTTAAAGACACCAATAAGGAAGAAGAAAGGGAAAAAAAAGAGAAGAGGGCAAATGAACCCTGCACTTGAAAGCAACAACTGTAACCTGATTGTATAGCGATTTTGAAAGCCTTCCAAGCAAAATTTCAAGCATACAATAGTAGTAAGGACCATCCTCAACAAGAAAAGTCCCTGATGTTGCAGAGGAATGAAGGCCTTCATTCCTTTCACATGACATGAACAGAATAAATGTTTTTAGATTTTGGATGTGAAAATGTGTGAAACAGAAATGAGATTATGAACTGAAAGCTATTAACTTACAGAATGCTACTAGGTTCCAAATGTTGAAGCAATGAAAACAGACGACATAAGAACTCATCCAACCATTCAGAAAAGCGAATCAGTGGCATAAAAGGCAAGTCATCTGCATCATCATCCAGAGTTGCAATCTGCAATTATAAGTAGATTAGCAAAGAAATGCAGGAACAATTCTGAATATTATAACACATGCCATGACTATTCCCCAAACTTACATTGGAAAATATGGAACCAATCAACTGCATCGTTGCCAAGGTTTTGGGAGGATCATTGGCATCCATGCCCAGTAATGCATTGGACAATGATATCATCAGAAGATCGATAAACCTGTCAGTCTCAGCACCATCAAGATCAACTCCTTTCACTGAAGTGGACAGGGATGTGAGAAACAGAGAACGTCCAGCATATGCAATTGACATGACAGCAGCTTTCAACTGGTGTGTGGCAGTCATCTGACTAGATGCAAAGGTCAATGAACAGAAGTTAGCATGATGAAAGAATTAGGATTTAATGCAGTCACAGAAAATTTTATCCTGTCAAGTTGCTGCTACAACTGTCTCAAGCATGGTTCCCGAGAGAAGCAGGAGTTCTTTTGTGACTGCAGTAATTGATATAGGAATTTCATCCTAATGGATGCATGCGTTATACTAACCGTCTCCAGGGCCAAATGGAATCGAGATGCTAAAAATGGAAGAACCAAGGAGGGCTCCACATATGACAAAATAGAAATGGCCGTTGCAACTGTCTCAGAAAGATGTTCATCCTTGCTATATTGCCCACGATCAATCAATTTCAGCAACAAACTAACAAAGGAAGTCCTTTCAGATCTACTGAGAAACAGTTCAGCCTGTCTACCATTATCTCCACTCCTGTAAGACGAACAATAGGATGGCAACAGTTTGAAACATGATAAAAAAATTGCATTCACTCACACACTCTCTCTCTCTCTCTCTCTACACACACACACACAGAGACACCAGTATATTCTTACAGTTGTTCATGCTGTAGGCGCTTCTGGAATGTAATTACCAAATAAAGCAAAAAGCGCTCCAATGAATAAGTCCAGCGACCACCGTTAGAGGGATGATAATATCTACAACCACACAATCCACCAGTAAAACCAATGATTACAATTCATAAAAAATTCACTGGTTTAAGAACAGTAATTAGATCATTTTAGAATGTTAGTAAACAAACTGTTCTAAGAGGTTGACCAATTTCTCGAAGTGCTTTTGTGCTGAACTACCAGGTTTTAGTAAATAAACCTGCACATCCAATTCAAATTTACAAAAAGAAAATCTGAGAAACACTGATATGATACCCATTCATGAAAGCTGGAAAAAGTTTAGGATAAGCTGCATGATCCTACAATAGATTTTGCAATGGCCTTTGCCGGGGTAATAGTTTTATTGGAGAACAAGAATCTTGTATTTCTGGGAACGTCAACAGAAAAAGGATATGAACCACCTCCATTTGCCACAGGAACCTGAAATGCCATAATAAAGTATGAACTTGACCACAAAAGGATCAAAGTGACAATGAATACATTGATATAGAGGGGACAAATTGCTGTGTGTTTCATGAATATTGTATTCAACCTTAATCATTTGAATAAAGAAACACAGAGTGAATACTTCTAAATGCTTCTGGAATCCCACTGGTCAAAGCTTAGAAATATTTCCAAAGCCAAATCACTTTTGACAGACCAAAGCATTGGATTATAAATTCTGCTTATTATGCTTATTCTTCCAACAATTCCAATTTCAACACTTGAATACAAGCCCAGAGTGAATAATGCAAACTCTGGCACCATACTATTCCTACTTATTCTGTCTCTCCTCTCAAATTCATTTAAGTAAAACAACACTCCAACATAGATTAACCTGTAAACAAGCAAAGTAGTAAAATCAATTTCTTAAACATTGATTGCTTTAAAGGAGGGATGCATCATGGATATCAATATTTCACATCTTCTGCATTCTTTCAGCCATCTTAGAACATCTTCAAAGGAGAAGGGAAAAAGGGGAAAAAAAAAAAGATTATTTCTTAAATACCTTTTTTTTTTTTTTCTCTAACACATTTAAACAAGTATCTCTAAAGCTTTCACCGCCATAAGTAAAAATGATTGAGCAACATTATTAGTTAGTATCAATTCATCCTATCTCCACAGTTGCAAATGATGTTCAACTACATTGTTCAATCTTGGGATGAATGGCTTATAGTATTACGGTTGCAAAAACTAGCTAGATGGTTCATAAAACTACCTCAAACATATTTAAAAATCTGCTGAAAAGTGTTGGCATGTAGCACTCCCAGTTAATAAACCTGTACTTCTTTATAACACGAGCAATAACAGCTGCCCACTGGCTGTTCCAGAAATGGCAATTTGGTATCGAGTCCCAAAGATCCAAACTCTTTTTAATCCAATCACTGACATGCCAAGAACAGAATATGAAATTGCTTCAGTAACCTATCCAAGCTATCAAGAACTAAGAGTTTCAAAATGATAATGTTCCTTACTCAGTACAAAAGTCCTGGTTGTCCGTATTTGTGGGCAGAAACAATCTCACAAACCCACATCCCTCAAAGGATGAATTATGCCATGGATTTTCCATAAGAGAGCTGGCAATTTTGTTGCATGAAGCACGAATAAATAAATCAATAGACAATAGGTCATGGAGAACATATTCAAATTTTATGACCTTCAAACTTCCAATTTACTTAAGGTAGATGAATTGGCCAAACCAAGCACTTAGGTTTCTTTTGCAGGATTTTTTCCCCTCAATTGTTTACTTGTATTTACATCAAGTCAAGAAAGTAAAAAGTAAAAAATAAAAAATAAAAAATAGAAGGAGTCTGTGATCTTGCAGATACAGTAGTTACAAAATAATAATCAAGCATGAAATAACTAAATCAGTCTGCCAAACAATTACCTGAACTCAGTCCATATCTCCAGGGCAGAACCTGCTGGAAAGAATCTCCTGCACGATCTAACAAGGGAAGTAACAGCCTCAAAGTGCCGTTGTCTCAACCTCCATCCTTCTGGACCTGTGCTTCTGCAGATAACAATAGGCTCTCATAAATGAAAGAGCATCAGAAGCAGCTCCAGCTAAGAAATGAGTAACCATCTAAAGAAATAATTTGAAAAGGAACAACAATGGTGAGAGGTTCAGGGCAAAGCAACTTAGGATACAAGGCAGCTAGGCAAGCATGATTGAGAAACCAAAGTGAAAAACAAGGTGAATTACTGGGTGGACATTGAAATTCGAAGGCAGAACACATAGAAGAGCAGGAATAGCAGTAAGGTCCAAGGACAGGAAATAAACTTTACCTGGAGAAATGGGTATGAATGAGGGTATCATAGAGAGGCCGCCACTGAACTACGATGTGCAACTTTTTCTTATACTTATTAATAACTTTAACCAAGATATTTCCCCATCTAACCTGAAAATGGGCAAAAATGAAGAAACCCCCGAAAGGATTTCAGCATGAAAGAAAAGAGAAAACGACAAACGAATTGGTGGGGAAGGACAGGAGGACCTGGGCGTAAAGCTTGTTGTGGGATACGTTGAACAATTCCAAGCCAAGTTCAACCAGTGCAGCCACGTCTTCCAAACCCACCTCACTTTTTGCTCTTATAAAGCTGCACATCCCAGGCCAATGAAACTAAATCAATTGTGAATATAACAATAATAATTATATTAGCCGCTATCTTGTTCTCTTTCACTCGCGCGCGCGCACACACACAAAAGCACACAGAGACAGCGGGACAGAAAGACAAAACACACAGAGATCGGCATGGCACCAAAAAGAGTGACTAGAAATGTTTTGTTTGTTAGTTAAATAGGCAAGCAGTTTTTTTTTTTTTATTTTAAAGTATGAATAATTCGAATATGTCTGTCTGGAGTGAAGTGGTAAATCAATTCAATACGAGAATAGAAGCACAAATTTTTTATTTTTTTGTTTTGAAAAAAAAAAGCAGGAATTTTGTAGCAAAGAAGTTGAGAGAGGAAGACAATGAAATTGAGAGAGTAAGGGGCCCCGGGGGGGGGGGGGGGTTGGGGGCAATAATTAACAATAAAAAGGACAGTTCAGTACGGACAGGTCGAGAACGGAAATCCACTTGAGGGTGGAGAAGACGGAATCGGGATCGTGGGGATCGTAAGAGGACTTGAGGGAACTGAGGACTGAAGAGAAGGACTGTCGTTCTCGCATCGTCTCCTCCGCAACGGGAGGCGGCAGCCATGCATTATACAGATGCATATTTCTCTCTTCTTCTTCTGCTTCTTCTTCTTCTTTCTCCCCACGTTCCTTCTTTGGCTGAGGCTGAGGCTGAGGCTGAGGCTGAGAAGGGCCGGGGGGGGGAGAGAGAGAGAGAGAGAGAGAGAGGATCGAATTGGTTAAAAACAAGTGCGAGGCTGAATCGAATTTTGGGGGGGAGGCCTTGGCTGCTTAATGCTTTACATGATAATAATAATATGGGTAGGAGGAGGGGGGGCCTTTGAGGATGGATGGATGGATGGATGGATGCGTGAAGAGTTTTAATTTTAATTAATAAGCCTGGCCAGCGCTTGTGTGTGATTTCTTTCTTGCGCGTCGGGTCAGTGGGTAGCTCTCTCTCTCTCTCTCAAGTCGGTCCCACCTTTTCTGTTTTGTTTTCTTCTTCTTCTTCTTCTTCTTCTCCTGCCTCCTTTCCTTTCCTTTAGCAATTTTTCTTTTCCTCTTTTTTTTTTTTTTTTCTCCCTTTCCCAACAAGACAGATTAAGAAAATCCTTAATTAATTAATTAATCGACACTCCGTGAGAGACTAGTTGATTGAAGAAGATAATTGGCCTGGGACCTGCGAAGGAATGGGTTATAACGCCAACCAACCAACCAACCAACCAACAAATCAACCAAACCAACCAACGAGTTACTCAGACCAGACCCAACCGAGAGGAGGAGGAGGAGGAGGTGGGGGTGGAGCAGCAGCAGCAGCAGCAGCAGCAGCGCAACTTTGGTTAGTTTTCTTACTGACTAGGTTAATGGGTGGGTCAATTATTAATAATACGCTGGCCATTGGAGCCGGAGCTAACTTGGGGGGGAGGGGGGCCTTTTACACGTGGCGTCCACTTTGGTTCATTTGTCCTGACTTGACGTCGCCGCTTTTACCGACACCGACCCACACGATACCAGGCACACTAAACCATCCATCCCATTCCATGAATTATTGAAATGAATTTGAGCCCCCACACCCAAACCCTCTCTCTCTCTCTCTCTCTCTCTCTCTCTCTTTCTCTCTCTCTCCCTCTCTCTCCCCTTTTAGGGTCGGTCCGTCCACACTGGTAATAAATGGCAATATAGATTGGGGATATCTCTTTTCTCTCTCTCTCTCTTTTTTTCAAAAAAACATAAAATTATTTACGTCCTCATTTTTACGAGTCGTATGAAATTTAAAATTCAATTAAACGTCAATTATAAATTTTTATATTTTTTTAAATTTTAAATTATGCTTTAGTCCCTCAAATATTTTTTGCAACTACTCTAGTTTAAACACCGCCATCGTAGGCTTGCCTCACTCGAACTTCTCCAAAAAAAAAAAAAAAAAAAAAGTTATATTCTTTAGAAACGTTTTTCTATTTTTAACTTCGATTTGTTTTTTTTTATATATAAAAAAAATATTCCTTTCAAAAAGGACGACTTAATTGTTAGGAGCATAATTAAGCAGTAGTTTCTTTCTAAAAGAAATAATTGATACTAAATTATATTTGAGGAAAATTTTGTTGATTTTTTCTGCCCTTGAAAAGCATAATAATGTGAGAATATTCTCTCTCTCTCTCTCTCTCTCTCTCTCTCTCTCTCTAATAGCATACCCTAAAAAAAAGTTTGGCGTGGCCACCAAATAAGTTCTGGGTTTCACATGTCAAACTGACTTTTCACATATTTAACTCGCACAGGTCCTTTCTAATTCATTTAATAATAATAATAATAATAATGATAATAATTCCGAACTTTGCGGTGGGAGTCAATCCAGGAGAATGTGACCGTTTGCAGGCCTTTTTATTTTTTAATTAAAAAGAATAAAATGTGGGAGACGACCGTTGTTGGAGGTGGAAATCCCAGGCGTTTCCCAAATCAATTTAAATATCCCACGTATATTCATCATCCAAAATACCAAAAAGCAACCATCCTGAGTTTTAACGTCATCCTCATCTTCTTCAAGCACCTTCCCTCTCAGTCTCATTTCCTGCTCCTAACTTCTAACAAGCTCTCCCACTCTCAGCCTTTCCTTTATTTATTTTTATTTATTATTATTGTAGGCGTTAAGTTTTTCCTGTTATTTAGTATATAATCTAGTTTTGCCAACGTAATGGCCGAAATGAAATATGCCCACATAGTGGAAATCCCAGTGATGGAGGAAGAGCAGCAACAGAAAGTGGTGTTTGCCACCAACTCGATCACGGCAATCCAAAACCACCCATTAACAGAAATCTCCAATAGTCCCGGCCATCTGTTGCTCCTCAAGCTCTGGCAAAGGGAGGAGCACCTGTTCGGCCGCCGCATTGCCTCTAGAGAGTCCAGAATGGACTCCATCAAGCGGGAAATCTTTCAACTCTGCTGTTCCTTCCTAGTCTTTCATGGGCTTTTCTTCACGATCTTGTTTGCCTCTTCTGTTAACGGAAAGGACCACAATTGTAATTGTAAAAGATGGTGGATGCCTGCCCTTGTGTCGGTCTCTACTTCTCTTGTGTTTGTGTTTCTCGTTCAGGTTAAGCTTTGCGGCTACTGGAAGGCGCGGAGGCAGCTGCAGAAGGAGAGGAGCGATAGCAGGGCGCTCGCCAGGTGTATCCAAGAGCTGAGAATGAAAGGAGCGAGCTTTGATCTGTCCAAGGAGCCTCAGTGTGGGAGGAGATTGAAGAGCTCCAGCGTTGAGATCAAGTGGAAGCCACTTTCTTGGTGCTCACAGTATGTGGTTACCCTTTGTCTTGTTTGTTTTGCAGGTTTGGTTGTCCCGGCTTCCATATTCGTCTTATGCGGAACCTAATTGGTGGGAGACGCTGCTGCTGGAGTGAGTGCGTGACCGTCTAAGAACGATCCCTCCTTTTTTTTTTTTTTTCCTTTTTTAATACCCCTCATATCCATCTAATAGAGGTATTAATGTTCTTATTTTTTGTTGTAGCATCGTTTCCTACTTTTACTTACCCTCGACACAGCCGCTGGGGTTTGACCACAAAATTTAGAAGCCACAGGCTATAATCTTTGGAGATTCGAGCACGAAAAGGAGGTGCTTGCAAATGGAGAGTAAGCCTGACTTATTAAAGTTAACTTCCAGTTCACAGCATGCCCATTTATAAAAGACAACAAAATAAACCATTGACCCGTTGATCCTGTTCTTTTCCAGGTAACAATCCTTGGAAACTATTGTGTTTACTTCTGACTTACATCTCAGGGAGCACTTCATCGGCGAGTTTTGCTGTGACTTAAGAGACCGATAGGCTGGAAAAGGTGTCATTTGATCTCCGCGGTGCCTTGGATCTCTTCAAGAGGATGAAGCATCTTGGTCCGAAATATATTGGGCAAACTTTTGGAGTTTTGGTTGTCGGGTAGTTCGATTATTTTTCCCCACCGCCGAGAGGGAACAGCATCCAACCCAAGCGTCAGAGCGTCTTCCAGTTTTACTGTTGGCTCTTCCATGCCAGGACTGAAGGGCCTGCAGTCTCCACATTCTTCTTCTGCTGCTTTTGAGCCGAACCGAAGCACATTGTTAAGTAACCTTTTCCGCTAATAGTTTGATATGGGGTAGGGTTTTGGCTTTTAAAGTAAACAAACGCCAGCTGAACCGTGCCAGCAAATGCTGTCATTGGACTAGTTTGATATTACTGGGTTTGTAGCTTAGTTTTAAATAAGCACATAGCTTGTGTTCTCCTTGTGCTGCAAATAAAGCTGTCTTAATCAATAAGTTAATCACATTTCCAGTCATTATTTTGGAATGGGAACTCGCTTGTCTCACATTAGTTTGTGCAAAAGATACATCATTCTGTCACGCTGCACCTCTAACTTCACAAAAATTAGGGGAGGCAAAACACTAAGGACGAAATGGAAAGAAGCAAAATTTTAAAAAATATTCATTAATATACAGGACCATCATCTCATTCATGCAGCAAAGAGTAGTTAGTTGATGGAGAATGAAAATCCTAGCACAACAGAATGATCAGCTACATTCTCACGCACTTTCAAAGCCAAATATCCGAAATACCCCTGAAACAAGAAGCAGAACAAAGAAAAAACACCTGAAACAAGAGGCAATATAAAAAAGACGAGCCCGTCTACAAGACACAGCAACTAGTTTGCTAACCTTCATCAGCCTGATATTTGTTCTTGTCATCCCCAGCATAAGCAAGTAAATTGTACTTCGGATTCCATTCCACACTGTTCATGGCAGCTCGACATGGAATTTGATGCACCGATCGTCCAGTATGAATGTGGGACTATTTTACATAACAGAAAAATATTACCAGTCTCATTTTATCCAGGAAACCAGTGAGCAAGTAACAAAATTTCTTTCCGCATATGAGAAATGCTAATTGGAAAATGAATCCTCTTAAAGAAGTTCCATGGATACATACAATATCAATGAACAAGTCTTCGCTGGCAGAAGCAATATAATCTCCTGTACAGTTGAAGCTTATTGTCCTAACAGGCCATCTGAAAGAATACAAATCATCATTGTTGCCTACCATCATGGCCAAATGGGGTATATTAATTGCCTCCATCCCGTCCCCAACACAAGTCTCCCCAAATGAAAGGGGAAAAAGGGACAAAAAGGAAGGACTTAGCACCCTCATGAACATAGTTATCACTCATCACCCCACCAACTAACAGAGAACTCGGTATAACTTACTCAAGTTTTGTAAATGTTCGCATGCAGAGCATCTCTGAGATGTCCCAAAGGCTAACCAAGGAATCCGCACTTCCAACAGCAAAATATCTGTCACAGGAGGAGTTACAACATCAATGAGATTTGCTACAAGCAAGCAACTGAAACAAGCAGATAGCCCACAAGAATCAAGTAGCTTTCAAGCTCACCTTCCTTTTGGATCAATGGCAATGCAATAGCAACCGGCTGTATGAGCCATGACGGTGTCAAGTGCTTGGAGGGACGGATATGACAGTACTTCAACGGTACCTGAGCACATGCAATACAAAATCAAATTGACCAATGACATATGCCATACACTCAACAAAAGCAACATACTCAGATAGATATTTCCACCCAGAGTTTTGTTCTCACCATTTCCAGTAGTCAAAAGGAACATCTCTCCTGTTGTGTCCCAAGCAATTTCATTTACCTAGAAAAAGGAAAATTGTTTTCAACAGGCAATTGTTATGTCAACATCCAATTACTCTCAAAAAGGATTTAGACACATCCATACAACTAGCCTGCATGCATAATATACAGGTCAAATTTTGAGATTGAGTATAAAGTGCAATGTCTCCCTAAGAAGTAGGGAAGAGAGATGGATTTTCTAAAAGTCATATTCTAACACAAAAGAAGAAAATTCAAACTTATAAGCATTTCACAATGAGCTTTGAGAGCTTCACATTGAAGAAAGCCTCAATAGAAATTCATCTTTTAAACCAATTTTACACAAACAAGAGGTAAACAATACTTGGACCAGAATTATGTTTTACCTCATAACCAAACTTGCGTCTATGAAGTGGCTTAAATTTTCGAACATCCAGCACAGTTAGTTCATCATCCTACCATACATAATGGAAGTACAAGGACAACAACAGATTAGAGTATGCAGGAATTACCAATGGCAAATCAACAATTGTAACTCATGAGCAGCAGTTCAGTAAATGTCCAATGAGTTAAGATTGTGCAGTTATTGAACATACCCTATTACCAACAGCTATATGAGTTCCATCAGGTTTATAGGTAATGTTTATATTCTCCCCACTAAGTTCTGCCTGCTGAGAACATTTTCCACCTGTGGATGATAGAGAGACGTCATGTAATCCTCTATCCAAAACAAACACCCACAATGCATAAGTAACATCCTTTAAAGTAGCTAACGATTACAGATGTGTGGATGCGTACATATTTAAGACTAACAAGAAATACCTACAGGTAGAAAACACAAAATTGATACGTATCTTTTCATTGACATAAGTAGTACACTAGTAGCTTTTACAAGGAATAACAGCCTAAATTGAGTCATGCTTCTGCATCTCCTAATTTATAAAACCGAGCATTTACTCACTACGAGCATCCCACAGGCGAACAGTCTTGTCACCCGATGCTGTTGCAATCAGATCAGCGTGTTTGGGGTCCCAACAAAGCTGATCCACACTATCAGTGTGGCCCTTCAATTCAATGTCTTTAATTTTGCCCTACGACAAAAGTTTACAAGAGGTAAAGAATAAAGCCTTTCAAGAGAAATTAACAAGATTAAACCTATTATTATTATTATTATTGAAACGTGCAAAGAGATTAGCATTGACACAATCGGGATATTAATTCAAGATACATAAGCAACCCCAGGCCACCCCAGACAACAATACCCAATTACTCTTGAGTGTAATTAAAAAAAAAAAAAGAAAAGAAAAACACAGAGAGAGAGAGAGAGAGAGAGAGAGAGAGAGAGAGAGAGGGAGATCGGGAGAATCACCCTGACCATGGAGATATAAAATCTCCCTCCCGTACAGAACAACAGTAAGCATAGTAGCGACATTAAGTTCGCAAAAAGATAAGAGAGAATTCCTTTCCAGGACTATAAATTAAAAGCGTAATGAAACAATGAGGCAAGCATCACAGAGAGAGAGAGAGAGAGAGAGAGAGAGAGAGAGAGAGAGAGAGTATGTGTGTGAAAGGAAGAAGGGAAATCACGTGGCCGTGAGATTCAATGTGCCAGACGCGAGCAGTTTGATCAACAGAGCCAGAAGCGAGCTTCGTGCCAGTGCAATTCCAAGCAACCGAGTGCACCTACCAATCAATAACACACCCAACAGCAACAAACATAGTCAATTTTTATTTTTTATTTTTTAAAGTTAAAAAGGGGGGGGGAAGAGATTACAGAGAGTTAGGGTTTTCCTTTAAACGTGGTTAAATTTGAATGTAACATGGAAGGGGGGCGGGGGGGGGAGGGAAAGGAAGATGAAAAACGGGAGAGAAAAAAGAGGGGGCCTGGGGGCCTACTTTCTTTTTGTGACCTTGGTACTCTCTGCTGTGCAGGTTTTTAAAAGGTATTAGTTTTTCCTCCTCCATTTCTCCCCGCTGTTCCGTCGCCAACGGCCACCCCGGGGGCGCTGCCGTCGAAGTTGCACTTGGTTAAATATAATAAATAATAATGATGATGATGATAACTGCAAACAATTCTAACCCCACCCGCGCACCGTTTCTGCATCAGCTCAACGCTCAGCTCCCCAGTCAACTCAAGGCTGATTTATTCATTCATTCATTCTAGTCAATCCCATCTCTTTCTTTCTCTCTCTCTCTTTTTAAAAAAAAAAAAAAGAAAAAAAATTAATATATGTTAATTGAGAGTGAAATTGGAGACATGAGCACAATTTTAATATTATTGAGCTAATTTATTTTATTTTATTTTTTTTTGGTGGGGGGGTTATATACAAAGCAATTATAATTTATAATAAGGTATAAATAAACCCGTTTAAGCTCTGGCCCTCATGCCCCAGCCCAGTCCAAGTTACGGCATCGGCTACTACGACCTATTCGCAGCCCAACTACAATTGGGCTTTGAGGACATCCATTTTTACGAGTAACTTAGCCGCAGAAATTGATTGAGGCCTACTAAAGTCAAAAGTGCCTTTTTTTTTTTTGGGGGGGGGGTATTATAATGAGGACATTTAATTGTCCAACTATATCAATCGCCATTTATCTCAAAAGAAAAAAAAATAAAAAACTTATTTATATTTAATTAAAAGATTTTATGACAATCGAAGCGGCCCACTAATTGCTGGAATTTTCAATGTCTGCAAGTTGAGTTGAACAAGTATCCTCCTGCCCCCCAACCCCTTCCCCCAAATTCTCGATGTATTATTTATTTATTTATTTAGTTATTTTTAATTTACAAATATCATAATTCAACAAAATAAATAACAATGCCTGATATAAAAAATATAAATAATAGACTTGTTTTCTTGGATTCAGATGGTGCTTATCACAGAAAATCATCATTATTATTTTCCTTTTAAAGAAGGAAATTTACAAATGTAATATTAATAATATCACACTTCCCCCGTACCAGTTCAGACAAAATGAACAGAAAATTCTCCTCTCTTTTTTTTTTTTTTGTGTCACTCTGTTAAAAAATAAAAATAAAAATAAAAATAAAAAATGGGGGCGTGAAAAAGGGAAGGAAAAAGAAAACAGAAGACAGGAGAGGAGAGAAGATAGCATCTCGTCGGTATCCACCGACGCTGGAGGGGGAGAGCGTGGGGTGGTCGGTTTCGTAAAGCGGCCTTCTCGTCCTCTCTCGGGATCGATTGCGCTTTCTCTTCTCGACTCCTTCGCTCTTCACACATACACTAGCATATATATTACCCGGACAGCAACGACGGATTTATTCAAAGATACGGATTGGAGCGCCGCTGACGTCATCATGTCATCCACCACCCTTGGCGGAGGAGGATGCCAAGGCCGCTTCATGGCTTACTCCCCCTCTCCCCCTTCTTCTGCTCCTCACCTCTCCAGCCTCCTCCGCTCCTCCTCCTCCTCCTCCTCCTCCTCCACCTCCTCTGCAGCTCTCCTCGAGAAGCAAGACAAGTATGTTTCTGCTTTGCTTCCTTTCTTTAACTTCGCCTGACCTGAAGGATCTGCCTCTCTCTCTCTCTCTCTCTCTCTCTCTCTCACTCTCTCTCTCACACACACACACACAGCTTTGTTTTAGGTTTTTTATTTGATTTATCTAGTCAGCAAGATCAGACGTGCTTCTTTCTTCTTTTCTCGGCTGTAATCCCTCTCCTTCTTGCTTGCCGCCGCTGCTTCTCTGTGCGTCTGTTAATACTTAGAAAGTGTGTTTTGTTTTCTCTGGATTAACTAACTTTGACGATCAATAATAGTAGCTGTAGTAATAGTTGGAGTCTGTCCAGGAGATTCTTTGATTGCTTGTTTTGGTTTCTTAAGGTATTGATACTTCCGGTTTTCTTGCATCCCATTGGCTTCCGGTTAACCAGCATCTTCACGGATGTAGTTTGGTGTTTGGGATTCCTTTTCTGTTGTGTCTCTATTCTCATGTTTTCACTTAATACGGATGTTTTAAAGGCTTCACTGCATTTTTGCGCGGTCTTTTGTGTTCCCTCACTCATCTTATGGCTCTATTTTAATCATTGATTCATTTTGATACAAGACAAGTTGGCAGATGGTGGATATTAGAGGATATATATGTATGATCTTAGCTTATTGTTCTACATGATAAAATTTTAATTTTACACGCCTTTTACTGTAATCTGTGCCATGTATGGATGCTGCTTACAGTTGCGTGGTTGGTTGACTCTGCTTGGATTTTGTGCCTTTCTGGCAGATATCTCTCGGAGCTACTAGCCGAGCGTCACAAACTCAGTCCATTTATGCCTGTGCTCCCTCACACATTCCGGTTGTTGAATCAAGGTGAGTTTCATAAATTATGTTTCTTTCACATTATCATATTATCAAGTTCCAAAAATAGTTGATTCCTGTTGTCCCATGCATGGCTGCAGGCATAATAAATGAAATTTAAAAATTGTAGTTGGCATTTTAGACTGCTCACGCACCATTGGTATCTTGACAATTATACACAGAAACAACTATTGGGTTGGGATTTACTTCATATTATGGGTTACTCTGCAATTCAGTAACTAAATGATCTGCCCTTGTAGCAAGTAACAACTGTATTATAAGTTTTATATAGAAAATGAACTTAGGCTTGTTTTTGCTTTTCCAAGTATATCAAAGTACAAGGCAGGTGGATCCTAGATAGATCTTACAGTAATTTCTTCTCTGCAATGATCATGACTAGCTGCAAAATCACTGAATGCAAAGTGCGTTTGCTGGTGGCTCCCATAATTGATGGTGGTGTCTTTATATTAACTTTGATGATCTCTATCAATAAACAAGAATCGATTCTTGTTAGAGCCTTGCACTTCCATCCATTCCAATCTGTAGCTTGCATTCTTTTTAATGATTTTGTTGATATGTTGAAATGCATAAATGTTTTTTAGAGCCCCAAACATATGTGCTAATCATTGGGATCATGTGATTCTTAGGTTTCCATGGGTATATCTTTGCAAGGATGGGTTGAATCATTTTGCTTATGTCAAAAAACCAATCTGCCTAAAAATTTAACCTGTTAGGTGATTCAAATTCATGATCTCTTGGTCATGAAGACTCTAATAACTTGTCAAGAAACTACTTCACCTTAAAGCTTAAGCTAGTAGGTAAGGTTTGGAATATGAATCATATATTATATTCCATCATTAAACCATTCCACCTAAAAGTTTAAGCTGTTAGGTGAGACCCAGGATATGAACCCTCACACAAAATCCAATCTTAAATATGAGGGTAATGTGATTTTAACTTATGATTACTTGGTCATGAAGGCTTTGATACCATGTCAAGAAATCAATCCACCTTAAAGTTTAAGTTGTTAGGTGAGACCCAAAATATGAATCATATTATACTCCAACAGTCTGGTTTAGCATTTGAAATGAGTGACAGGCTCATATCAATCTGCTGCATGTTTGTTTCTGATCTGTTAATTAATTTGTTCTGTTAAGCTTTTATTGTGATTGTGTACTAAGTAACAAATTTCCCTTTTCTAATCTCTGTTTATCAAGTTCCTACCAGGGCAATGTCCATGTGCATTTAAGGTTGAGTGTTAATTGCCTTAACATGGTTTACATATGTACAAAATCAACTGATAAAAGAGGAAGTCAGGTGTTACTCTTGTACCATCAATTTCCCCACACCAACCCAGAAAATTTGGAAGAGATGCAATATCAATTACAGAGAAACTGGGCCTGTTGGATGCTTGTAGGACATAACACAGGTTCCATTGTTATGTGCTTATCAAACTAACATCATTGGAGGACACTTCAGAATTTTTTCCCTCCTTCATCGTTGCATAATGTGACTGATATCTTACCTCCTGACTGAGACAGTGCCATATATCTTCAGGGACCTTTTTGATGCATGAAATACATTAACTGCTAACATTAGTGAAGGCCTCACAGGATTTAATTGATAGAAGGTGTCAGGTTGGACTGCAAAAATGGAAAATTTCAAAGCCACTTTTTGGGCAAAGAGGGCAACCCAAAGTTCTCTCGAGAGCATGGTCTTCCTCCGTTCTTTTATATCATAAATCACTTTTATCATCTTTAGTCTGTGTCTCTGTTGGTAAATAGCAGGTTTTCACCTAAACTGATGCTAACATTAATCTTGGAGGGCTTTAATATGGTTTTTGTTCTAATTTTCCTTTCTGCTGGAGATATGTCGCACAATCACCTAGGTAGATAGATGCACTTCTAATGGTTTTCTTGGTTAATTACTTTACATTTTCAGATTGATTGTCAATATAATCTTTAACTATTTCGTGATATTTATCTATGCATGTTTTAGGTAGATTAAAATATATAGTGCTTAACCTTTCATTTCTAACAAAATTCTGGAAGTTTCAATATACTCCATCTGACAAGCATTGAGTTTTAGCCAACTGAGTTAACAATCCATCTTGTCTTTCCATTTTGTGGTGTCTGCTAACGAATCTGTTAACTAATGCTGACTGGAACATCTTATTCTTAAAATTGACATTTTTGGAGCAGAAATAGTGCGTGTAACTACACTGTTGGGGAATGCATCAGTTTTAGGTCAAAGTGGGCTTGAACATGCTAGCCCTCTGCCATCAGGAGGAATATTTTCAAATGGAGGAGCAGATGCAAATGGATGGGCATCACGGTTTCAATCAGAAGTACGAATACTGACTATTAACATAACCTTCTTTTTTCATCTAATTTTACTGTTTCTAGAAGCATTCCTGACTATATTTTTTCTCACTTCATTCTAACCTTTATTTGAGTTTGTAGTTTAAATTGCCTGGTTTTTCATGACAGGCAGTATTAGTCTCAAGGCTAACATCTTTGAGCACTGAAAATAGATTGATTTAGCATGATTTTCAAGAATCTCTTTTAACAGGAGGGTTCTTCCTTCCCTTGAAAAGAATTGAACTTCTCTAATCTAGCTTCAATAACAACTTCCAATAAACCTTATTTGTGGGATGACATCACAATTTCTCACACTGGATGCCTGACATGCAATTTTTCAACCCAAGTTTCCCAATATATGATTGCCAAGAAATATGGAATTATATGTTTCTCACGTTGAATGGTGATCATTTAAGCACTGCCTAAGCAGCCTGTCAGATGCCTTGTGTGAAGCAAAATATGAAAAGGCTACAGAGTTGACTGCATTTAAGAAGATTGTCTCACCACCCTCCCTATGTCTGGGGCCTTCCACATTTGTCGTGATTGCTGTCATACTTGAATGCAATCTCTTTCTTTGCACATTTTTTGTTGTATCATGTCATGGTGAACTTACCATATGATTTTGCTTTTTTGTTTCTCTTCTCATCACAACGTTTTGTCATTATGTTTTGTTACCCCATTGAAGCTGTGGAACCTTCTGGTTACCCTCTGTAAACTTCCTTGGGGAATGAATGACTATTTATTCCTATCATGCAAAGCAGGATATAGTTTATATTACTGTGATTTTTGATCCATTTGGAATCATGTTATTGTAGATGCTGGGTTTGTTGCAGACTTCATCAGCACAAAACTGGTTGAGTTCTCAGGGTAGCTCGTCTGGTCTTATTGTTAAAAGAACCATCAGAGTAGATATTCCTGTCGATAAGTATCCTTGTGTATGGATCTCAATTTCTACTCTCATGCACTTCTGTTTGTTTTTCCTTTTCTTTGTTGTCTGACTATCTCTTGTTGCAGTACAATTTTGTTGGACGCCTTCTCGGCCCTAGAGGGAATTCCCTTAAGCGGGTGGAAGTGAGCACTGAGTGCCATGTTCTGATAAGAGGTCATGGTAGCATCAAAGATCCAGCAAAGGTAATAATTTGCTTCTCTTTGCTTGGCAATGATAGTTTATGCTTATATCTTTCTGAGTTTGATTTTGTTATGGTTGAAGTACCATTAAATATAACATGGACAATCCAGAACTGTAAGGATTTGGATTCTTCTTAGTAGTTATGGTTTTAGATTTAGCTGATTGAACTTAGCTGACTTTTAGTTCAGTCTAAATGCCCTTCAGTCAACTTAAAAGAATCTAATGCAATGATCATCTGCCAATCAATCTATAAGTGATAGACAAATGTTGTCCTGGAATTCCTGTGAGGTTTTCTGTAAATGGAAATCATAGTCTATGCAAGCCTTTTAGGAGCAGAAAGGCTTTATGTGCATTGTGTGAATTTGCCTTTCTGTAATTTGAGGAATATCCTGACTAGATGTAAGGGTACTTGTGCTACACTGCAAAGAGTTCTGTCTTGGAAACCCTTGTCCGGCTATATTTTGTTTGAGCTTGAGTTATTTTTCTTTGTCCTTTAAATCACAAAACTAGGCAATTTATGTTTTTTGTAAGGTGAACATTTCGTTTTTTTATTCCTGAAGGAAGAAATGATGAGGGGGAAACCAGGGTATGAGCATCTAAATGAACCACTCCATATCCTAGTCGAGGCAGAATTACCAGTTGAAATAGTTGATGCTCGACTGATGCAAGCACGAGAGATACTTGAAGACTTATTGAAGCCTGTGGTTTGTTACTTTGCCCTTCACTTTCTAGCTTGGAAGCATCATTTCCTTCTGCCTTGGCTAAAATGTAATTCCTTTTATCTTGTGTCAGGATGAATCACAAGATTTCTATAAGAAGCAGCAACTAAGAGAGCTAGCACTGCTTAATGGGACTCTTCGTGACGAAGGTTCTCCCATGTCAGGTTCTGTTTCCCCATTCCACAACAGCCTTGGCATGAAGAGAGCAAAGACCAGGGGGTAATACCTTTCCATTTCTTGTGGGCTTTCAAAGCTTGTTAGTTCTGCCAATCAGCAGTCCCTATGCCGCACAGGTGTTGCTATTTCAGCCAATGCCCCCACCTGCCATCGGGGCACTGGTGTGTCTTGTGCCAGTTCCAACTTGTTTCTATATGGAGTGTCCCTATTATCTTTTTGTTAGACGGTCAATGAGAGTATTTGCACGGTAAAGTACCAGTGAAATTGGTGGGGCATTACTTCGTATGTTTAGGCAGTTTGAATTGCAAGTCTGCCGTTGTATTAGAGAGGGCATTATCGTAAGCTTGGGATGACAGTTTTGATGGTGCTGGGACTTTACGTGCGAGAGATATGTTATGGTACAGTGTGTATACCCTTACTGTGGGAAACAATAATCTAGCCTGATATATGTTGCCTGGGTTGGTGTGCGTGCACAATATATCGAGTGTAGCGTGCGTGTAGCACTCAAATTTGATTTGAGGCATTCTTTGTCATAACAATTTCTTTTATTTGGTTCCCTGCCATTCCCACCCCAACCCCAGGGGTCCCTTTTCCAAGTCTGCTCTCCTCGACTCCTTTGTTTTTGGGTACCTTTAGGCTATGCTGTTGGTCTGATTGTCGCTTGTCAGGTCCGAATATGACCATTCCATGCGGCACGATAACTTCAAAAAAAAAAAAAAAAAATCACGTGTGGTGGATATGCAAGCTGGTGCACCTCAGCACCGGTCTTCTTCAGCATGACTCTCGTTGTCCTTGGATTTCATTGAGTTGTACGTTCGGGCTGGCTGACCTTTTAGATGTCCCACCTTCACTCTGTATGGTATTGTATGTGTATTATAATGTGATTGCATGGGCCAGAGTCCCAAATGGTTAGCGCGACCTAGGCAGCCTGCCAGCGGACCAACCGAGAAATGGTTCATCTCCAGAAAAGGAAGGCAGTTCAGTCCTCGCCATGTTGGCCCAGTCTTTTATAACAATGACCGCCATTATTCATTTGCAGGCCCTGGGCCTGGGCGTGAGTGAAAGATATTCTTCCTTCCTCTCTGTCGGGGCTGCCATTTGCTAATGCTGCACTCTCTCTCTTTCTCTCTCTCTCACACACAGGGTGTCAAAATTGCATTCAGTTTCTATGCCTTGGTTGTTATCCTATTATTTTCTGTTTGATTTTGTGACTTGCCCCTGCCCAAAATTAAATGCTATGACATTAACCAGCACTGGGTGGGTGTGTGGCCCGGAGGCCATTCAAGCAATTCAATGCTTGGGAGAATCAAATCTCCTTATCCCCCAATCTCCGGATTTAGCTAACGGAGATTTGTCTGAAAAAAGGAAAAAAAAAATTAAAAGAAATTTAAAAATTTTAAATATTAGAAAACAGTTACGTTTAGGCCAGGAAATAAGGAGAGAGAGAGAGCATATATTATTATTATTATTATTATTATTAAAGTAATACTAAATAATCTGAATTTTAAAAAAATATATCCTAATTTTACAAAAATAATGATGCATATAAATAATTTATCACAATATTTAGCTTTTGTTTCGGATAAAGTTAAAAGATAATAGTTTTTTTATTATTATTACAAAAGGCGCAGAGACAAATGCCGGGACAGAAAATGGGACCGGGGGGGTCGAGAAGAGTCGTATAGGGACCCGCACCCATAGGAGGGGCACGAGACCCTTGTCTTCCCTTCCCAGTAGGCCCTTGCTAGAGTAACCTTTTCCTGCCTCCCTGTCAGACCACCATTTGCTGGCGTTCCAGTCGTTGTCTTTGCTCTTTTTTTCTTTTGTTTTTGTTGAAAAAAAAAAAACTCCTAAATCCACAGAAAAGGCCCTAAGATAGGTTTTACAAACAGAAATTTTCTTTTTTAAAAAAAAAATTCAGAGGTAATTAATTCCATTTCTAAATAATAATAATAATAATAATAATAATAAAACAAGACTTGGGGCTCTAGCACAATGTTATCTTTTTTAATATACTAAACAAGACTTGGGGAAAAAAAAAAAAGATAAAAACAATTTGAAGTAGAAATATGGTCATAAATGGGAATCTGCATATTTTGGCAATATTAAATAATAGTTGATCAGCCAATGTCCTGTCTTTGTTGTGGTGTCATGTCTTCTCCTTTGTCTGGGCTCCTAAAATTCTCACAGAAGTCTCAACATTAATGATGATCAGAAATTGTGATTGTGGGGCCAAAATCTGCGCACCATGTGTCTATTTATTATGTTGCAAATCGGGGATAAATAATTAGGAGGGAGGGCATGGACTCGCGGTCAATCGAGGAACGAGCCGATGAATACGAGGGATGATGGACGATCCAGCGAGCAGGGGCAGAAAGAACTTTCTCGACATGTCCTCATTATTGAGTAATTGCTCCTTCCTTCCTTCCTTTGCTGGATGCTTCAGTAAATTAAAACCTGTATCCGTATTCTTTTGGTTCTTTGTGTTTTTTTTTTTTTTTTCACCCATTTCATCTCTTTAATTCTTCCTTCTCTCTAGTCTACTTGTTTGACATTAATGTGTATATGCACTTATGTACATTTGTTTATTTAAGTAGGCTGCTGCAGAGAGTTTAATGGCAAAGTTGGTCTGTTTCGATCATACCAAAACATATCCCACAAAATAATAATAATAATAATAATAATAATAAAAATAAAAGAAAGCTGGACGCCTGGTCAAAAAACATGTGTACGCTTACCTTTTAAGCAGTTAATTATTGCTTGAACCCTCAATGTGTGGTTTTTTTTTTTTTTTCTCATTCTTTGGACTTAAATATTATTAAAATAGATTTCATTCATGTCCTTGATTTGGCAATTCCAATAATCTATACTTATGCATGCTGCAACCTATTGATTTATGAGAAGTTGTCCTTGTCTCCCATAGTTCAGTGAAGGTAATCTATATATATTTCAGTGTTTGGAGTCACGAATTCTTTAGTCGTCCAAATGCTAATAATTAACCTCTGTTCTTTTTATTTATTTATTTTTTTTCATTCCACACTTGGTGAGTAATAGAATATTCAAGCTATGGCCTCACGCATAGTTACAGAAATACCCATTATAGTATACGAAGAACCCTTCTCCTTCGCACAAAGACACGATCGATGTCCCATTGTCTCTTTTGTCATGGATGAATAAAAGGGCTTTCTTGCGCGCGCACACGCGCAAAAAAAAACAAAGAGAGAGATACTAAGTAAAATTATTCAATAAAAAGAAAAGAAAAAGGATAAAACCTATGGTTTCTCTTGACCATTGTGGATAAACTTGCAGTTGCAAAATCTAAACTCTTCAAATTATTATGAAAAAGCGAAAAACTACAAAGAGTGCAGCAACTAAATGGAAAATGAAATGTCCAGTCACCCCATCCATCGAATGACATAAAACCAAAAATATATTTTGCCTTTTCAAGAAGCGACTGGCCATGGTGCAAAAATTAAAATAAAAGCAAAAGCCAGCGCAGCCATGAGCCTGCCTGCCTGCCTGCCTTTGACTTCTTACAATTAATGAAGGCGCACCTTCTTGTTCTCATTAAAATGATCTCGGTGGCTGTACATTATGCGTTCTTTGAAGTGCATCTCCTAATCTCTCTCTCTCTCTCTCTCTCTCTCTCTTCGTATATTTTTTTTTATGTGTCGGATACTTTCAAAATTCACCGTAACGTTGAGTTGAACACACACACACACACAAAATAATATTGCCTACCATAACAACCAACCGTATGTAGTAGAATATCGCAAAAAAAAAAAAGCATGAAAGTTAAGAATTGGCCAACAAAAATTAAATTGATGGGAACACAATTGCGAAGCCTAGCTTAACGTAGATATATATCTATGCACGTGTGTGCATGAATGATAGCTTGGGCATGGGGGTGAGGTCCATTGCTGTAGTCTGACATCATCATTGACAGTCTAGTCCATTTAGTGCTGAGGGAAAGGACTGCTCGTAGTCATCAATATATGTACAAGTCCTAGTGATATAATAATGGGTCCAAACTAACAAAGGAGAAGGAGAGTTGTGCATTACAGATGCTTGCCCCATACAAATACTTTCTTTCTATACGGTCTGGCTGGCTGGGCCTTCAATCTACATATACATTCTATTCATCGCAATTGGGAACATACCCTACATGTGTTGTGTGTAGGGTAGGGATGAATTCCCTTCTCCTCGAAGCTGCATGCTCTGCGTGAAACCCGAAATGCACCCGTCGGCATGGACACTGCTCGAGAGAGTCACGTGAGCCTGGCTTCCAATTGGCTCATTCACGGTCCCACGTCACTTAACTAATGATAAATCAATAAGGATTATAATTAATCAAATAAAATGTATATAATCATCTTTTTTTTTTATTCATAATATTGTGGTGGATGAATCCATGTGTATGCAGACCGCAGTTTATAATTTTCCTTGTAATAAAAGAGAGCTGATGTGCATCTGATTGAAGAAAGTGAGTGATAAGATCAAACCAAAGATAAGTCTTTGAAGGCATCGAATATCCGAGCCGTGAGAATCCAAGGGTGCATCAATTGGCGTTGTCATCAAATTCAACAAGAAAATAGAATGCATCCTGCTGTTAGGATGATACAAAAAAGAAAAATTCTTAACTACACTGAATATTTAGTTAAATAAAAATATTTACGAAATTAGTTGAGAATGAGAAGATCTACCTTGACAATTTATTAATCACATTCAACATTATAAGAATGAAGACGTAACAAGGACATTACAGGTCAAGTGGGGGAAAATATCACGGCCATCCCAAGAGCATTGCCAAATTAGGCTTGTTGGACGCCTAGTTCGATTGTAACCCAAAAACTTGACCAGAACATTCTAGATGAATTATTGTAAAGCATACCTTATCTTCTTGTAAAGCGTAGAATAATAGAAATTATTTAACCACACATTGAAAAAGAGATGAAACTGTTATAAATACTTACTCCTTTCATTTGTAAAGATACTATTGAATTGAAATTTTCTCCTTTTCTAAGTTTTCTTTCTTGTATCTTTGATTTTTTTATATCTTTCTAATATTGATTCTAAGTAAATTCTCTCAAATTCTTTAAAATTTACTTAACATTTTCTTTCGTAAGATTGTCTAAGTATAGATTAGCACATCTAAAGTTCTAAAGTACGTCGAAAGTATAACTCCGCCACACTTAGTTTGCTTAGCTAGTTACCGCAGTCATGCGTCCGGTGAGAGAGTGTGTGCTTTTCCTGTGGGCAAAATCCCGAAACTTGGGACCCCTCTGAAAACAAAATCTACAGGAAGATCCAAAGTTGCAGAGAAGAAAATTACACATGTATAAGAATGGTGAGGGTCTATGCGTTTGTCGCCTAATGTGAATGTTTACGGCAAATTTGCCGACACCCCATCAGGCAAACTCAAACAAACCATCATATCTATTATCATGACCCGATCGATGGCCATATGCTGGCTGGCTGGCTGGCTGGCTGGCTGTCTGGCCGGCCCGCTAGCTGGCTGCCGCGATATATCATGCCATTTATTGAGACGAGAGAAGGGACTAGTCGCTGTACTACCCATTAATATCAATTTTGCGCGTGTGTTTGCACAAACGAGCGCAATGTCTATTAGCTACAGCCAACAGGGACCATAAAGATTCCTCCTTTTTTTTTTTGTTTCAATTCACATATACCTTCCTACATAGGGCTAACCTAGCTACATTTTCACAGAGGAGAGAGAGGGAGGGAGGTTTTTTTTTTTTTTGGGTGTGGGGTGAGGAGGGTTGGGTTGGGGTTACACTGAATGCCTACGATGAGTCCTTGTCTTGTCGAAAGTGACTTCTCTGCTGACGCTCCTTCGGCTTCTGAACCTTGCTTTTCGGCCAACGCCTCCTCCCCCCGAGAGATGTAAATCATTATGTACTAGCTAGTTGCCTTCTTATTACACCTTCTACGTCCCAATGTATTAGATATCCACCCATCTTTCTTTTCCTTTTTCTCTTTTGGTTTCTCTTGGATATTTCCCGCTTCCTTGTTTCAGTTTTTGACCTTTGATAATAGTTAAAAAGGAAGAGTTCTACCATCGAAACAGGGGTATATAGATACGGTTCAATACAAATTTGTATCATTTAATTATAATTATTATGTACTAAAAGATGCGTTACTTGAACAATTATTATTATACATTTCTTTGTGTTTTCATAATTCTTTTTTCCGAGAAAAAAGTTTGGTGACCTTTAATGAAGACTCTTCATGGGTGTATAGGAGGAATATGGGTAGTGGGGTTTCACTCCATATCCCCAATTTAGGATATTATTATTCTTGCTAACAAATGTTTCAAAGAAATTATGTGCTCTGGCTTATGGCCAAGGGGGATGGCTCGTGCAACCTATGTATTTTACCATCTTGTGTTAAAAAGGGCAACAGTCTCGCCAATGAAAACCAACTATTCACTCTCGCCTACAATGTTCATGAATTTCACCATTCACTGGTTTAAATTTTTAGGTAAATATGAAATCAGAGTTTGGTTCACATTCCCTAACAAGTCCTTTCTTCCGTTTATTCTCAATTTAGCCACGTGTTAAATTGACTGAGTACTCTTTTTAATTTAAGTTGCACGGTTCGAACCTAGGCACGCCTACATTGGTAAGAGAGAGGAGAGCTACCACAACGAGAAAATATTTCATTCACGACACCATCGTTTCGATACAGAGCCGCAAAACAGGAAAAACAAGACTAACATAAACAGTATATGTCAGCGGCCGCAGAGGCCACTTGAATGTCAAACGACAAGGTTATTACATTATTGGCAAGTGACTGCAAGAGCCACCAAAAAAAAAAAGAAAAAAAGACCGTAATATAAAACCCCATCAAGACTGCCGCAAACAAGCCCAAATTTAGGCGAAAGTTTGTCATTAAGATACGCAGGAGGAAGGGCCGGAAAAACAAAAAAAAAAAAAGAAAAAGTAGTTTATTAATTAATGGCGGACAGGTGAAATTGTCAACGTCCATCATCACAGGGGAGGATTTATTAGTAATTGAGTTGAGGATCGAGGCGAGCCAAAAATAAAGGCACGCAGACATGGATCATGCAATTTGATTGAACAGCATATATTAATATACCCTCAGTAGAGAGCAGCCGGCAGTGGTGGTGACCCCCTTGCTTGAAGTTAGGATATATATATATGTATGTATGTATGTATGTATGTATGCATGTATGTATGCATGCATATGTGTGTGTGTGCGTGGGTCCGGCTAGCAAAAAATACAAATTCAAAGGCAGGCAAGAAATGTGCAACTGATTAGTTTACAGAAAAAAGCCAACATGGAGGATACGAACAAGCGATAAGGCAAATGAGAGCAAAAGAATTATTAATGGTTTTAAAACTCCATAGGACACGATTCGCTAGTCATTAGTTATGCAGGCACTAACAAATTTTCCTAAACCGAATTACACTGCCATCCCGTCTCAAACTATGTGTAATCTCTCAGGGAAAAGGAAAGAATTCTAGAAAATCAAGGAATTCTAAGTCAATTAATTAACATGCCGACCAAATTCTGCCAGGGTCCATGGAGTCGGTGGGGCTTTTGTTTGTAAGGCCGTGACAAGGACAACACGACGAGTGGGGGCATCTGTAACTGCTAAAATGGTACGTACGGTGAGGGGGTGAATGGGTGCAGCTCTAATCGAAAACAGAGTATAGCAGCTGAGAGGGAAAGGGACCATGGAGACTGGAGAAGCTATAATTAATTAATTAATTAATTTACAGCGGCTCTTTAGAAAATCTGGCCATAGAAATAGAATACTTTTGCTTTGGTCTTTGGTTGCTGCATGCGCGAACATCGATTGCGAGTCCCACACGACTCAACAAGTGCATTTCAGGAACAGCCAAGAAGCAATGATGGGGATTATCATCCACCACGACAAATGGAAATGGATTTGTTGGAAGCCGTCTCGCCCCGTGTCTTTGTCATTGTTTTTGTCCATGCATGTCCCCCACTCCCCTCTCTCGATTCTCCATTCCCAAAGAGACTCGAAGCTGCTCCTATAACTCAAAACATTCCTTCATCACTCCATTCGTGCGCGCGGTACAGGGTTAATTTTTTTTTGCTTTCCATAACGTGTTGATGTTTCTTGTGATGCCTTGAACAATCGAAGAAGACAGATAACCAAGTTTCAAAACATAGGTTAATTTAGCCGCGTATTAATTAATTACATAACAAAACTCAAGAACCTTACGCGAAAGGGCCATCCGATGGTCCCCCTATTTTTTCTGTTTTCTTCTATTTAAGTCCATGCTTACCTTACTCTTTTTATTTATTTATTTATTTATTTCATCTGGAAAAGTTCAGCTGATTGATAAAGCATCGAACTTATTATAAGAATTATTATTCTTTTTTTTTTTCTTCTTCTAAGCATAACATCATGTTCTCTCATCTTCGTTAGTTTTTATTTTTACCCTTTTGGACCATCTTTTATTCTTGTTATTTATTATTATTATTATTATTACTATTATTTATTTATTTTTTGAAGGTAGACTTATTTATCATATTTAAAAAGAGAAAAAAACAAAAGAAATATGAGACAACAGTTTCTATTTTTTAATTAAAAAAAAAGCTGAGAGAAATTAAGTAAAATGAATTTGAAATAAACGGGGTATATGACTTGACTACGCATGGAAACGATTAAAAGACATCACAACAACATATATATATATATGCGTGTGTATAAATAATAGAGTTGAATTGTGAGATAAAATACTGACTTTATTTTATTTAATATATATATATATATATATATATATATATATATATATATTTTATTTTTTATTTTATTTTATATTTTATACAAGGTCGTCCGATTTCTTTTAATTTTTTGGATGGGTATTGCGCCCATATCAATCTCCACTGGAATCTTCTTTTTTCTTCCACAGCAGCTTAGCTTCTACAAGATGGTGTACAATGCTCTTTAGTCTTCTGCATTACAACATTACACGGAAACATTCTTTCTGGGGTTATCCTCCTGTTCATGCAAGCTGTCCCCTCTCTCTAACTTTCTTCGCTTTCTTTACTTCCTGCCGGAGAGAGAAACATGAAATCTTAGAGACCACCCCACCCACCCCCACTCCCCCCGGCCTTCTTATTATCCCTTTTAGATCCGTCTACTGTTAAAGTTGTATTTTGTGGGAGAAAGAAAATTCCTTCTACATTTTCTTTCTTTCTAGAGAGAGAGAGAGAGAGAGAGAGAGAGAGAGAGAGGCAATGGTTTTCGCATAGCTCCTGAGGTTTGGTGGGATTCTGGGAAAGGGAGAGCGCGGCATGCATTTCAATGAAATCAATCAAAGTTTGTTGCTTTTCTTCCTTCTTCCTTCTTTATGGTGAGCACTGACTAGTATGTGTGTGTGTGTGTGCGTGTCGCGCGCGCGCGCGCGCAGTAGTTTTGAAGAAGAAGATGAAAGGACACAGACATTATTTAAAGATCTCTTGTAGTACTTTGAACGTTTACCAATCGAATCTTGCAACTGAAATGCTTTGCTTCTTTGCTTCCATTTTCCTCTTTTAATATGCCGTGTGGCTGTTATGGGGGGTGGGGGTGGGGTTTCAGCTTTTCGGGACCCCCTCTTAAAACAGTTATTGATTGTTTCTGCCTGTTTTGTTTTCATTTAATAACCTCATAAATGAATGTGGGTGTGGAAGTGGGGAGCGGGAGAAGAAAAGGATGCCCCTTTTTCATTCATTCATTCATTAATTCATTCTCTAATTAAGTTTTTTTAACGGTTTTCCCCATAGCCGTTGGAAACCCAGCCCTCCAACTTCTCGTTTGCCCTTTCCTTTACCATTTATGTGTTTCAGAATTCATTTTTATTGTTATTATTATTGTTTCCTTCTCTCCCCTCTCTTTCTCTTTTTCCTTCTTGCATTCAGTAACATAGGGAAAAAGAGAACAAGAAAGAAAGTTTAACAACAGAGAGCTTCCAGCTATTTTGAGTTGGCCGGGACTCCAGATTCGGAAGGACCTTCCTTAACCTCTGGGGCTTTAGGGGGTATTCATGAGCGGAATCGATTGAGGTCTTCTAGATTCAAAGTGTGTTAAATATGAAATCTTGCGCAAGAAAGGAGTGAACTTGGATTAATGGATGGATACCCCCGAATGTAATCAAATCCTTGACCTTTAACTTACTTTTCTGGATTACAAATTTAGTAATTTCCTTTCCTTTAATTCTACCCTATTCGTATCCATTTACTATTTTCAAATTTATGAGAGTTTTATCATTATGTACTGTGTTTTCTGAAAATTCCATACTCACTTGGGTATCACATTGCTTTATGGGATGAAATGCTTGGGTCCTTAATTGTCATTGTATGTTCGAATGGGAAAACAAGCAGCCCAAAAGGGTTTATAGAATGTAAATTCTTGTAAATGATCATCGATTTCCATGCAGGTCATTCAATCACTATTATTGATGACAATTTAGACCTGTGCTAAGGTTAATACTGTGAGCTGAAAGTGACAAGTTCAATTCGCAAAAAGTGAAATCCATGAGGTTGCTGTGAAGCTGCTTTCTTCCTTTGAAAGTTAGAATTTCTTTTTATGTTTCAGTGAAATGTCAGGTATGTCTCCGTTTCTAGGTTGGTCCTTCAAGACTGGTAATGGCAATGAATGTGGTGCTAAACTATTTTTCTCCACTGACATTGAAGGCTTCACAAGAATTGGGATTCATGATGAAATGAGAGAAATAAGGTCTGAATTTGAGAACTCTGAAGATGAGAGGCGGCGATCCAAAATTGGCAATCTTAAGAAGAAGGCATTAAATGCATCAAATAAGTTCACCCATTCTCTAAAGAAGAGAGGGAAAAGGAAGACTGATTACAGGGTCTCCTCTGTTTCCATTGAAGATGTAAGGGATGCAAAAGAGGAGATTGTTGTCTGTGAATTGCGCCAGAGACTTCTGGAAAGGGATTTGCTTCCTTCTAGGCATGATGACTATCATACTTTGCTGAGGTCAGTCACTTAATTTTTCTAAACTCTTGTCTAATTCTCTCTGTGTTTTTAGCAGTTGCCCTGACTGACATATTCAAAGTTTCAAATGCATCTAATTAGATTCACTAACTCATGGTTCTAAATTTTGTAGGTTTTTGAAAGCCAGAGATTTTAATATCGAAAAAACAATCCAGATGTGGGAAGAAATGCTGAACTGGAGGAAGGAGTATGGCATTGACTCCATATTAGAGGTAACAAAAGTCATTTATGGCACTGACCACTGGAAAAAGGATAAATTTTCTTCTTGGATGTTTTCCCGTGTAACCATAGCAATCAGATAATTTTGCAAAAACTGGAAGCTTTTTCTGTCTAAAATACCTTCAGTGGAATATTTTGTGCTATTTTGTTCAAAAGCTCACCTTTTGATGCGAATGCATTATATGCAACCATTGTAATTTGTTTTAGATGTTCCTTCTGTCATTTAGCTCTAGCAGTGTACATGATGTATGTTGGACTTTTAGGATTTCATATTTGAAGAGTTGGAAGAGGTCTTTCAATATTACCCTCATGGTTACCATGGAGTAGACAAGGAAGGGCGGCCAGTTTATATAGAAAGGCTTGGACAAGCTAATCCAAGTAAGCTGATGCGTATCACCACCATTGATCGTTATTTGAAGTACCATGTCCAAGAGTTTGAGAAGGCCCTCCAGGAGAAATTCCCTGCTTGTTCAGTTGCGGCGAAAAAAAGGATTGGTTCAACAACAACAATATTGGATGTGCAGGGCTTGGTATGTTGGATCCTGGACTGCAACCTACATAGCAATGACCTTTTATTCTACTTGTGCATGTTTGTTTTTGTCTAGGATGCTGGGATATTATCTTCATGCTTCATAGTTTTACTAGATAAGACTGTACAGGGAAAATGAAGTGTGAGAAGTGCAAGAAATTCATTTGTATATTAGTAGGTCTCTGATAGTTTTGCTCCTCTATCAGCTGCTGGTGTCTGTTGATCATGCAGCTGGCTTTCCATAGAATTTGAACTCCCTACTGATAATATGTTATAAACAGGGCATGAAGAATTTCGCTCCCACTGCTACAAATCTCTTGTCTGCCATGTCGAAGATAGATAACAGTTACTATCCTGAGGTATTTAACTCTTTCAGGCAGTATTTCCATTATGCATGGTTTAATTGGTTCTAATTGTTCCATGCACAATCAGACATTACATCAAATGTTCATTGTTAATGCTGGACCTGGCTTTAAGAAGATGCTTTGGCCTGCAGCACAGAAATTTCTGGATGCGAAGACTATTTCAAAGATACAGGTAAAAAATGCAACTTGAGCATATAGTTTCTTGTTGTTCCTTTGTTGGCTTCTGACTGGCTATACCTAATTTCTTAAAGTGCAGGTTTTGGATCCCAAAGCTTTGCCTAAGCTACTAGAAGTAATTGAATCAAGGTCTATATGTTTTCTGATTATTTATTTATTTATTTGGTTAAATGGCTATTCTTCTATAATGTCCATAAGTTTTTTTTTTTGGATGTACTTCTTGGCCTTTCAGTCAATTGCCAGACTTCTTGGGTGGTTCTTGCGCTTGTTCTACTGATGGAGGATGCCTTAAATCCAACAAAGGTCCATGGAATGATCCCGAGATAATGAAAGTACTCACCCTCCTTGTGGCACTTTTTGTTTAGAATTTTGTTTTGAATTCTTTGAGAATGCATTGAGGCTTGGATCTTTTCAAAGAGCCAGAGGGTTTTTTTATTTTTATTTTTATTAATACTGGAATTAACTAGGCCTCAACTTTTGTAGCTTGTGCACAATACGGAAGCAACATTTGTAGGACAAATGACCCAAGAAACTTATATCCAGCAGGGATTTGACTCGCATATTCAGATGCATTCAATGAAGGCATGACTCTCTATCTTACTGGACAACAATATTGAGCATGTGACCAGATATATACCCTGTTCCTAAACATTGATTTTTCTTTTTCTTTTTCTTTTTTCCTAGGGCAAAAGTGTCACACCAGCAGCACGGTCCGGGTCTGATATTAATGATCCTCCTCTTGGACGAAATTGTTCTACATTTCCCTCTTCGGCTGCTGTTTATGAAGATGTAAGTCTGTATTTAGATTTTGCAGCTTATTCTTTGAAGTGTATGACTGAGTGTGTGGCCACCAGCCTTTTGTTTTCTTACATAAATTGTGATGTTTGCAGGCCAGAACATCAGATTCAAGTGCTTACTATAGTTCCAGTGAGAATTTTGTTACGGTTGAGGAATCTGTTGAAAGCAACTTACGAGGGAAACTTTCTGACAATGAATCACGAAAGACCAAAAATTGGACAAACATTCTATGTGATGTGAGGTCAAACATGGAAGGTATTATTTGTAATTAAGTTTTTTGTACCATTGCAGACTCTCAACATTTCCTCAGACTCAACCTTGTGGAAGCCTTGTCTGATGGGATGCCTTTTTGGGTTTTTGATATATGTTGGCTGCTTGCTATTCAGGAAGTCTAATCATCCATTGGTTGGACATCGTAAAAGAAAAGCTTGGGAAAAAGGGTATCCTATGCGTGGCCAGAATGCTGATGTCATTTATGGTTGAGCTTGTTGCATTCTTCTGTAGTCCACCATTTGAATTTTGGAGGCATAGGAACAATATTTATCCATCGAGCTTCATTGAACATAATGCCAATGATCATCCAATGGCTGTTGAAGCTGTGAGCAAAGAATACTGTATCCATCCATGTATAGAGCGCCTTGGGAGACTGGAGAAAACACTTGAGGAACTCAGTGACAGGCCCGCTAAGCTACCAAGGGAAAAGGATCAGATGCTAATGGAATCCCTGGAGAGGATAAAATCTGTGGAGTCAGACCTTGAGAAAACAAAGAGAGTATGGATCATTCCACTTGGTTTAGAATCTTTAGATGGTGGCAAATAAGTCACTTGATTGTTTTGTTTGTAATTGATTCACAAGTTACCTTGTCCTGCAGGTACTACACACCACAGTGGTCAAGCAACTTGAGATTGATGAGTTTCTAGACAATTTGCGGGAGTCTAAATTACGAGTAAGTATCGGATAGTTGTATCTAAATTTCATCTGTTACTAATATTGTTTCTGGTGCTTTTGGTTGCCCTTTTCCTCGCGGACATTCGTCCAACCCACTCCCGAAGCCCGAGCCCTCTTGTGACACAGTCTTTGGGGCTCTTGGTTGCAGAAAAGAAGGGTTTTCTGTTGAGCCCCTCAAGTGTAACCATTTTTAATGGAAGGTGAGGCGAGCAAGGCATGGATGGCAGCAACCATAGTTTTGGGAGGAGCATGGGTGCTCGCTTGTCTTTTGGCATGAATGATGAAGGGGTCTCCCCCTTACAAAACACTGGGTCCTAAGTTGACTTCGAACAGGAACCTTTTCCCAGATCTTAGCTTTGAATCGGTGTAGCGAAAAGAACTGATTAGTAAGTAATGTAAAGGAATATGCCCCCTAGCCCCTTCTCTTTCTCTGTTATATATATATATATATAAAGAAAGAAAAAGAAAGAAAGAAGAAAACAATATGTAATCTAACTGAAGAAAGAATGTCATCTATTTCTTTGTCAATCAGAAAAGTGAAACGATGAAGGGAATATAATATTTATAAGCTGACAGCGAAAAATCGTATGATTGATGGTGGGTTTCAGAATGGGAGAGCGTAAACGATTCCGTGCTCGGTTCATCCTTCCGTCTCTCTTGGACGACAATCATTTGAGAATACGTTACATTTGAGAGTCATTACAATAGGTTTGAACCAAAAACTAAGAAAAGGAGAAGCTGCCACAAGTTGCCATCTGGTGCTGCCACAAGTTAATCGGTATTAAAGTGTGCAAGTCTCGTTGGAGTACTTAAAGTTGCCACAAAAGTCATCAAAATTACAGAAAAAAGGTTAAAGCCCACAAGAGACAATAGTAAAACAGTTGAAAAGAAAAGAAAAGAAAAAAAAGATTTTGGACTTAAAAGAAAAATTTACAAGTTGAATTGAGAAGTAATTTAAATGATATAAATAATTTAAGTAAAAATTTTTGATATAAAGATGTTGAGTTAATAAAGTATATAAAAATATTTTGAGTGACAAAATTTTGATATAAAAGTTGGTGGAATTAAGAGTTAAAAAGGAAATTTATAGTTATAAAATTTGTAAAGTTGAGAGTTGAAATAATTTTATAAACTAAGAGTTAAAAATGGTTTCGTAAGCGAAATGAAAATATAAAGAATTTGGGTATTCATATAATAATATTTTATGAATGCTACAGTATCATGAAGAACAAAGTTTAAGACCTTATTATTCAAGATCCTATGTTACAAGTTTTTTTTTTTTTTTTTTTAAAAAACTCAAAAAAATCAAGTAGAAATTAAATAAGGTTAATTAAGAAAAATTGTTGAAACAATTCTTGATAACCTTGTTGATAATAATTTAGAAAATAATTCATTGAAGTTTGAAAATAATGTCAACTTAAAGAAAATGCGGTAAGTGGATTTTGAAGTTACTTAAATTTTTTACAGAAGACAAATATTAGTATTTGAGAAAAAATTAAATAATTAAATTTGTACAATTCAAGAATATCAATGAGTTATAGATTATTTAAGTGAGTGCGTTTGTTTTAATAAATTCTTAATATTTATATAAAATTAGATATTTTTTTAGTATTGAAAGAGTTGAGTATATGTTTATATTTTCGGAAAGGTGGGGATGGAGGGTGGGGACTTTCCTCTCTCTCCCTCTCTCTCTCTCTCTCTCTCTCTGCGCTAGGGCTGCTGCTTCTTGGGCTATAATATTTTTAATATGGGGGGGGGGGCATTTGTCTCCAGCTTTTGTTTCAAATCATTAATAATATATAATAATATATAATAATACAATACGTAACATCAAGTCACCCTGTCTCCTCTGTCCCTCCCCTTCTTTTTTTTCTTCTTCTTTTTTTTTTTTTTGGCAAAAATAAAAAACCAAAGAAACGCGCAAAGCAAAGCCGCGGATCTGCCAAATTCATCTGTTTTCATTAAACCCCCCCCCCCCGGCCTCGCCCAAAAAAAAAATCTCTCCTAAGATCAATGCTTGCAATGGTCAATGATCAATCTGAAGAAATACATAGATTAGAATAGAATAAATAGAAGAAGCTACAAAGAAGAACAGTAAGCGGAAGAAGAAGAAGAAGAAGAAGAAGAAGATGATGATGATGATGCAGTGGTGGAATCGTTGTTTTACAATTGTCTCCCTCTTGCTCCTGTTGAGTCTTTTTCTTCCTTCATCTTTTGCTTCTGCTTTTATTTCAGGTGATCTGTGAGCTCCATGACTCCCCTCCCACTTCCCCCCTTTTTTTTTTTAATCTGCTTCTGCTAAAGCATTCATTCATTTTTTCTTCTTCTTCTGGTTCATCAACTACTGATGCCGTGTGTTTGTGTCGATGACTTGACTTGGATCCAGATAATGTCTTTCACTCTCATGCTTTTGCCGGCAGAAACTTGCTTCAGGCCAAGAAAGGTTCTTCTTTCTTTTGCAATATATTCCTAGCTCGCTCAATCATTTTTCTGTCTCTAAAGTCCCTTTTGGACTACACGTTTTTTTATGGAACCAGAGCCGGGGTGATCTAAGTGGGGCCCCAATCGGCTTCTGCTTGGCATTATTCTTTTTAGTTAGTCGATAGATCCTGCTCACGGAAAACAGCACGCACGTTTGATGAATTGTTGCAAGAGCCTAGCTCGAGTTTACCTTGTGTATTACCGGGTAATTCAATTATTCATTCTGTCAAATCATCTGTTTTAAGGTCCCAATCTGTCACGGAGAACAAAAGATTGCATATGAGTGGAAGGCCCGCTCAACTAGGATTTAAAGCTCCATACATGGAGCTTCTAAAACTAGAATCTGCAAATGCACACTAGCCCGTACTGCAGCAGAAAATTACACATGGTAACAGAAATTTAGGGCATTGTTTTGGTAAAGTCTTATTTTGAGCCTTCCCAATGCCAATAACTTCATGCAGCTTGGGTCAAGCTTCAGGATTGATATAGAAAAATTGTGGTCATTTTGTACGATAAGATGTCAATAGGATCCTCAAGAATGAGGTAGCTTTTTAGGATCAACCACTCAAAACACTACCTTTATTGTCTAGAAGCTTTACAATGGAAATCCCTACTAAGGAATATGAACAATCTGAAGGAGTTGAAGTGGACTGAGGAGAAAATTTAGAGGATTAAAGGATATAATACTGTTGACTATACTCTTAAAAATTCAAATTTGCAGAAATTTCAATCTTCCCATCAAAATGATTGGTAAATTTTTCCCGTTCCAAGTCTTGGGCTTCACGGTACCTGCCTGTAAAACAGATCAAAGTCAGATCTAGACGAGATCCTCATATCAATTAGGGCCAAAGCTAAGAATGTGACCTGATAGAACTGTGGACACACTGGATTATTCCTCGTTTAGACAATCTGTACAGCCTTGATGCTATGTTCTATCATTACATACTGTTTATCCAGATCTGCTTCAATCTGTCATTCCTTGTTGCGCATCTATAGAGGATCCTTTATTTTGGATTCATATGCTTAATGCTGTAAATATTTGGTGTGTATCTATAGATGACCCTCTTTTCTGGAATACACTAACGGTGACTTTCATTATAGAACCAAATTGCAAAGATGATCTAACTGTTGTTAAATTTTGCAGCTTGTCCTGTAAACTTTGAGTTTCTGAACTATACAATCATCACAAGCCAATGTAAAGGACCTGACTATTCTCCAGACCGCTGCTGTTCAACATTTAAGGACTTTGCTTGCCCTTATGCGGATGTGTTAAATGACTTGTCCAATGATTGTGCCTCAACTATGTTCAGCTACATTAATCTCTATGGGAAGTACCCGCCTGGACTTTTTTCTAGTTTCTGCAAGGAAGGGAAGGAGGGGCTTGCATGCCCTCCAACGCCATCGCAATCTGCCGATTCAAGTAGGAGTCTGATTATTTGCAATCCATCATGGCTGCTAATGCCTGCAGCTGGCTTCTTAGTAGTATTATTTAATTTATTCTGATGAGAAATTTGAGTTTTTGTCATCCTTTGCGGTTATTGTTTCTAAACAGTGTCAGAGATACAGGTTTCCAACCATAATTTATCTTATGGAGAGCTGAAAATACTCGTTTGTGCAACTTGGAAATGAAATTTTGCATATTAGCCTGTGGCTTGTTACTGTGGACAGGGAGTATATCCTAGCTTCTTGTATTTTTGATTCAGTGTTCAACCTTTTTATCGGCAAACTGCACCGTGCTTCAAAATCTGAGATTCCAAGGCTGCTTATGTCAGCCATGTGTCGGCTTACAGATTAACTTTCCCTGTGGCCAGTTGTGAAAGATAAATGATCTTGAGTAGACGGGGAAGACAGCTATAAAAGTGGAATGATAGATAGAATATTAGCACGGGGAGACGGCGACTCGGGGATCTTAAAGAATTATTTTGACCACGGAGCCTGTAGGAGCAGGACCAAGTCCAATCACTTGACGGTAGGAACTTTGAAGCATTTTAATCACCTTGATAGACCTTGAGCCAATGTTATGGTACCAGTACGAAACTAGCTGGAGGCTCATATCTGCCAATGCAGCAGAAAACTAGGCAAGCTAAGGAAGGTCGATCAAAGAAAAGACTGAAGAAAATTTGACTTTGGGATCCAGTTTCAAATGGGTAGATGAGCTTGTAGAAGGGGATTCTGTTTAGTGGATCCAAAAATGTATTGAACTTAAGATGGTGAATTCCTCTTCTGGCATGCAAACCAAAGGAAGGTAAAAAATGAAAAATAGAGTAGCATTCGACTTTTCTTATAACAACAAAATCCCCCGAGACTGAGGAATTGAAAATCTCGTGAAGAGTGGCTTACGCCAAATTCAAATGATCCTTCCTAATGATATTTTAACTACTTTTTTTCTTATAAAAAAAAATTACTCTTAAACCTTTAATATTTGAAAAGCAACGAAATTGAGAGAATCTAACCAAACCAAAGAAATCCTCAAATTCCCACGATTTAGACATTTTATTTCACGTTCCATGATTTCGAAATCCATGTACTTATAAATTCCACGCATTTCAATTTTCCAGGTCTCAAACTAAACGAAATGTACCACAGAAGTCCTTGCAATAGAATTATGGGTGCCAAACAGTGGATGCTACGTATTCAAAGATGGTCAACCATGCCAATATGCGGTAATAATCCTGTAACAGAATTAGAGGTGCCAAACTGTGCAATTTTGGAGTACTTTTCTTGAAGAACCATCCAAGCCAAGCCCCACTGGCAGAAAGTTTATGGTCATACTCATGGTTCCACAAAAGCTGCTAGGACAGAACTTGGATCAACCTTAATGATCATTCAAGATCGAGTCTCGGGTTCCCTCCTCATGCTGCTTTATCATACTCATCCTCTACAAGCCAGCATTCACCATGCAAAGTTCAATCTTGATCTCTGTCGAAATTGCTTCTTTGTCATGCACCAAGGCCCAGGAAAGGTGCTCAACTATAGAAGAACAGAAAAACAAAAAAACACTAATAAGGCTGTGCTGCAGATACATCCTACATGGCCAACACCCAGACAGTTGACTCTTTATTTATCAAGGAGAAAAGGCTACAGCTGCAATGGAATACATAAATTGAACCTACAACTAGGGAATTCTAGATTGTAGAAGGTGTGTGGCAAGCATACCAAATTTAGCTCAGCACTAAATGATGAGCAATGCTCAGAAGCATGAAAACTAGACATAAAAAAGATGGAGAAACCAGATGTTGATGTTCATAAATTCAAGTGGTGAAGCAGCTTACATTGCTTAGAATCTTTGCACCAAACCATGCAGTGTCAGCCCCATGAGGAGGGGGAATAACTCTTATTCCGTTGCACACTGGTGGAGGAAGAAGCCCATGCAATTCCCTCTCTAGCCTTTCTAGAAATGATTAAGCACCAAAAAGTCACATTTTTTTGAACATCCAATGCCTAAATCCTTCTGCATTAGGTTCTACATCACCTCAATCAAGCACTTTCCCCCAAAAAAAAAAAAAAGGAAATAGAGTGGGAAAGTTGATTGGTATTTCCAACCTGCCAGTCCTGGTAAACATGCACTTCCCCCAGACAAAACTACAGTCTTGAACCAAGCACCGTCACTGGTTAGTTTTGCAGTATAACAGTGGTCCATGCAAAGCGCTACTGCCTGGTGCAAACCCATTGTGCGCCTGTACCATAAGGCAGATGAAACGAGTAAAACAACCTTCTTATGTTTCAGAGAAAAGATGATACACAAAATTTCTAGTTGTTTATTGTAAAGAGAATGCATAAAGGCAACAAGGGTGAGAAGCAACAGATGGACTGTCAAGAGATAATTCCCATTAGAGTATGCATCAGTTTTCAGAATAGAAATTATAAGGTCTTGAAACATTTGAAAGATGATAATCAGATCACTTCCAAATAAACAGGTTTCAGTACATGATTTCAAGAAAACTTCAGCTAAGATCACCATGAAGCAAGCAGATTGAAGGAATATGAACTCACACTCCTCCAAGACGTGGCTGGAATAGGACCTCCCCCGTTTTAAAGCGCTCCTTTGAAAGAGTAAACCATCCTTCTAAAGGGATTTCCAATGAAGCTGTTGTGTCTTTAGTTAGCTCAGCTTCATAATCAGCAGCAACATAACAGAGGTTCTGCATTGCCATGGTGCCAAGAAGATATGAATGATCAGAACAAAGTTACTTCCTACATGCACTATGTTTGATACTGGCATCAAATTTTGCTACGTGACAGGAATGTTTTTGACATTTGAAAAATACAAGAGGATGAAAAACCAAAATTCTTGTTTTAAGTTGGTGAGAGAGGCACTCAGGCTAAACTCTAAAGAGGCAGACCAAAATCCACAGAAATAAACAATAACTATGGAAAAAATTGTGAAAAGGAATATCATACCTCTTTCAATGTGCGAACAGTGTACATTGATTCAAAATCAATATCATTATCCTTCATCTGGTCTTTAAGGAATTCCGTTACCTTTATTGCTCCAACACCAATTACCTCCACACCCACCTTTCGCATTACCTTACCATGCAAAACTGTAAAATGCAGCAGTATGATACACAAATCTCAACAACCCACAATTTTCTGTGATGAAGTCAAACAAGTCACTAATGCAAAAGGATTGCTACAACAGTAACTAAATGAAGGCTGAAAAAAAGAAATCAGAAGCAGTACACACGGTCCATTCTCTATGATGATCAGAAAAACCATCTTACGATGAATGATAAGCATAGAGTGGATCACACTCTGAGAATTAGGACTGACACAAGGCCTATTTTAAGATTACTAGATGTAGAATAAAATGTTTACCACACATTGGTCTCCAAACTATGAGTAAGTTCAGTTTGAAGTGATAATCACTTACTTGGAACAATAGATGTGACTTGGAAACCAATATTAACAACAATTCCTGAAGTCCGGCATGCTGCGTACAGTGCTAAAGTTGCCTGGCTTATTTTTATGGACAAAAGAAAAAAATGATAATTAGTCTGTATAATAGTAACCACAACAACAAAAATCTTTGCATTGCTCAATTGTTTTTTTCTCCCTACAGTAACTTATTACTCTGATTTTGGTAGTCCAATTTAATCACAAGAAGCATGTTAACAATATGTTTTTACACATGTTGAAATAGCATGACCTGTATGAGCATGTGACAACCTAAGGGTAGCTACCCAGTCATAGAATTTTATCCCTAATGTGAACATCTTTCCTTTCTGTAAGTCCCTTTGATTAACATTAAAAGACCCAAAAAAAAAAAAAAACAGAAGAAATATGCACATATGACATTTTTATTTGAAAGTTCTCTTATCAAAGATTTCATTTGTTCTATCTCCGAATTTGAAATCATAACCAGTAAGATACATAGAGAAACCTGAGGAATAAATTCATAAGTGGCATAGCATACCTGATTTATGGCACAAATAGCAGGAACATTCATATCAAACAAAGCTGTACACATGGCTTCCTTTAGCTGCCGTCTTGATGCTTTAGCTGATTCAGTATCTGGAAATGATATCAAAGAAACTAATCTTATGATCATCTCGCAAAGATTATTGACAGCATGATTAAAAGGTATGCATCCTGACAAGAGTCAATCCAGGCCAACTGACCGATAGATTATATAAGTCTTGTAACTTTAAGGCCAAGAATTTAGGACCAAGAAAAACTTGTCCATTGCTTGAAAGTGAATTTGAATAAAATCTTTAATTAAGAAACACTCAAATCAAATACAGCAGATAAGGCAGAGCATCAGTTTTCAAAAGTTGAACAAATCGTGAAATTTCAGAAACATGGCCAAATATATTCCTCAAGAGAATTCAATTAAGTAGTATCTAACCATCATAATGACAAATTGGAAGAGACACGACCACTGGCTGTGCAGATGCTTTTACCTGCATTCTGAAAAGCAGATGCTTTTTAGATTTTTAAAAATTAAAAAAAAAAAAAAAAATTGCAAGAGGGTACTGCATACTGAAGCTCACTACTTCACATAAGGTGAAAGTTGGATATGCTACAACATAATAGCATGATTTGATGAAATCCAGCGACCAGCTTCAAAAAATCATACAAAAATTGCACTGAATTGTTCCCTAAAGAATGAATCATTGCAAGCCCAGGTTCAAAAGAGGATTATGCCTCTCTCTCTCTAATGCTCCAATCACATGCCGGGTGTGGGAATTGTGATTTCAGGGGATCCAAGCCCTGCAAAGACTTGCATACCCTAACAAACTAGGGATGTTTTCCCCAAGTTTAGAACTTGTTCAATGAGTAATGGTGTAGAAAAGGATAGGAAAAGAGAACAGACCTGCTATAAATAGTAGCAAAAAAATGCCGGAGCCTAGAGTACATAGGAGACTCAATGTTACCAAATTCCTGCACATCAGATGATTATTTGTTCCTTTTTATACCAAACTTACAAAGAAATCCAGAATTTACAGCTCAAAATTGACAGAAGCAAAAGAAAATAACAAATAGAAATCAAAGAACATACAACAGATTTCTTCTAACTGCAACAGGGAAATTGCTTGAATGCCAGCTAAAAGCAAATGCTCACCAAGAATGTTGCTGAGCGTCCAGATGGGCAGGCATACTTGCTCCAGCCATATTTGCAATAGCCAGAACCACCTTTTTGGAAAGTATTTTGATCAATACAAAATCACGGATCACTAGTCTCTCAATGAGGTAGCAACAATAATTATAATAATATCAGTAATCAACAAGACTTGGACAACTAAGGAGCAAAAATAAATAAAATAATGGACATTTAGAAGTTTGGGATAAGGTGTTACCAATAGAATGTGGTTAAGCATTTAACAAATCATTATTCAACTATGTACTTTTGGTTGCTTCAGTCACTTGAAGTCGAGCAGGGGGCCATGCAGCATACAGAGAATAAAAGCACATAATAAAGTAAGTTTGTAGTAGTTGCATACGCTTTGTACTCACCATCAATGATAATAGAGCCAGGGACTTGTGAGCGTTGGGCATAAATACCCATGAACGACAACTCTGTCACCGCGTGACTTGAGAATGTCCTGTAAGTGAGCGTGCGTAACACAACTTCATATCATCATTAAAACTATTATTTTCCCAAAAAACGGGAAGCAGTGGCATCATCATCATAAACTCATCAATTATCCGATTCCAACAAGAAATAGTTCGTAAATCGAGAGGGAGAGGGGAGGAGAGTACAGAACTGAAGGGGATAACCGGAGCGGAGATGAGTCTCGGCGAAGAAAAGAGAGTCGGAGTCGGAGTCCGGAAGAGTGTGTCGGACGAAGTGAAGCCAGAGACGAGTATCGGAGACGATTGACCTCCAAGATTTGGAGAGTAGGGCGAGTCTGGCAGCGCCTTTTGGTCCTAGAAGCCAAAGAATATGAATCAAAACGTCGATGGGAATTCGATCGAAGGCTCCGAGAGACGACGGAGGAATTGGATTCTCCAAAGCAGAGCGGTGACGGTGGTGGGCGTTGGAGGAGGAACCAGGGTTCCCCGGCGGCGGGTTTCTTAGGAGGAGACATTCCAACAGCCTTCTTAGTGGAAGTACGAGCGTCGTCATCGTCTCTCCCTCTCTCCTACTATTATTACTGTTTAACTGCACACACACAATCCCATCCCCTCACTCCTAAACCCCCCCAAACCCAAAGGGGCAAGAATTCTCCCAACCCCCTCCCCCCGGCCCCCAACTGATGAATTGATTTTTTTTTTTTTTTTGAAGTTAATTAAATTCAAATCAAACAGACTCCATCCACCCCCCACCCCCCCAATCTCATCAATCAATCAAATCCAATTCAAATCAAATGAAATTATGACTTACGAACGAACCAGACGCGACATTCTAATTCAAGCAGAGGTTGGGGTCTTTTTTTATTTTTCTCTCTTCTCTCAAAAGCCCACGGTCGTCGCTTACTGACTGACACGTGGAAGGATGCCAGTACATTGACTGACTTTGCCCACATCCATTTTAGGTAAAAAGGTGCACAATTATTAGTATTATTATTATTATTATTATTTTCTGTTAATCCTTCCCTCCTCAGTTTCACCGCTTCTGTGATTTCATTTTGGTTCCAATTACTTGCATGGACCGGGAAAAAGAGACGAGCGACGGACAGACCTCGTTCGTGGATCCTCATTTAAAAAAGTTACTCTTTTTTTTTTTTTTTTGAGGGGTTAAAAATAAATAAATAAATAAATAAATAAATATTGTATTATAAAATTAAATAAAATATACAATAATTGCATATAAATGTGTAAAAAAATATAGTTATAAATTTTGTGACAGTTATTTTATATTTTATATTAGATAATAAGTATTGTATATATACTATACTACTTATTACACATCCTACATTTTTTTCAAAACAAATTTTAAAAAAAAAATTACGCACAGTACCCTCATGGCCCGTTGGCACGAGGACGGGCTTTTTTTTTTTTTTTTCCTTTTTTCCTTTTTTTTTTTTTTGGTTGGCACAAATTGTCTTTGTTTTTAGCAGAGAGAGAGAGAGAGAGAGAGAGCCTCCACAGATGGAGGAGTGGCAGAGGACAATTTTATGGCCGCATCCAATCTTAGAACTCTCATTCCTTTTATAAATATATATATATATATATGTGTGTGTTTTGTCACTTTTGTTTTTAGCATAAATATAATGCGCATAACGTGTTAATAGTACGATAAAAATACAATTATTATTATATTTTTACTATTTTTATACTTTTAAAATTTTATGCACTTTTGATAATTATTAACCACGACAAATATTTTTATTTAAAACTTGTGAATTTATTTTAATTTTATATAAGATGTGTAAATATTGGTTGAGTCATTTGTTGTTGATTGTATTATTTAATTACATTTGCTATAAAATCGCTTCTTGTTATAAAATTATTGCCTAAAATACATTTGTATAATATATCATTATAAAGTTAAGAAAATTGCTGCATAAGATTTATTGCAGCATTCATAAATTTAGCAAACTCACAATAACTGCATTTAATTTTACGCAATAAATTTTACCACATTAACAGTAATTTTGGTCCACTGCTAAAACCCCCCATTTCTCGCAGTGATTATTGTTCTGCTTCTGTATTTTCAGTTGTTTCGTTGAGGTAGGTTTATTTGGTTGCATAACTCCGTGTAATTTCTCCCTTTTTCCAGTTTCTTTATTAAAGCTGCCTATCTACTACTACTTACGCATTTGCCTGCAACCCCCCCCCCCCCCTTTTTTCTTTTCTTTTCTTTTGTTCTTTCTTGAATATTTAGTGTGCGGGCATGATGTCATCCCCATCTTTAGTCTAACATTGCCCGCATTAGAGAAGGAGAGAGAATATTCAAGTGTGTTTAGCATTTTTACTTGGTCTGAAGACGAAAATGTCTGCCTTCCTTGCAGAATGTTTTTGGAGTTACTAAGGTTTTTGATGCACCAAGTATTTCTACTAGGAAGTTAATTATGATCTCTGTGTCTTATTAAAGATGAAATCATCAGTCTTTTGCCCATTGAAGGGACTTTCAACGTTTTTGTTGGAGCGATTAAAGTCGAAAATGGCGGAACAATTCCCTCACACCCCCAAAGGGGGCTGTTTAACTCTCTCCTGGCACAAGGCAAAGCAAGAAAATGGGATACATCGGTGACCAGGGGCAGAACCTCACGCTAAAGATGGTGAAATGGTTTTATTTGAAGTGAGTTGCCCCAAAACCGCGCGTGTGTGTAGAACCTGACTTGTAGCATATTCTTGGGAGTTTATAGTTTTCTTTTATCGGGCTTCCTTAACAATGATCCAAGTATAATGTTTGAATGTGCGAATGTATGTGCATGTTTGTGTTTCCTTTTCAAGGTCTTGTAAATAATCACAGGCAGCTAAAGATCGTATATAGAAGGAAGCGATCGCTGCCTTCAATTTCCTGTCAAATAATTACCAGTGCATCATTTATCTTAAGGAAGTACTATCTCTCGCCACTTTATCATTTCCAGTAAGGTCTATCACTCCCACAAAGAAGTGCCTGCAGTCTCGATGCTTGGTACTTAGAGATAACACTTTTGATTTATCTTTTCTTTTTCCTAATGATCCCTTCTACCCAGAAAGTATGCTTAGCATTACTTTATAGGCATACCTGGAACAGGAACCTTGTTAATGGGTCTTCAACTCGTGACAAAAGGCACTTGCTGTGTGCCCGTTGTCAGGTAAGTGTGGTCTATTTTGTTGGACTGTATGTATTTCTTCTCCCATTGCTTCAAACACTATCTTGCCCTGACAGTAATTTATTTTAGGTTTGATGAATCCGCCCACTATATTTAATTATTTAATGGTGGTTTTAGCTTTTCCAAAGAAAAAGTGAAAAGATGTGATGGAGAAAATTTGGCGGCCTTGAACTGGATGGACGATGTCCTATGGTATTGGCAGTCTCATGGCAAAGTCCATTTTGCATCTATTGCAGCGCTAAATGTGCTCCAATTCGCTAATTAAAGAATTTATTATTATTATTATTATTATTTTTAGCCACCAAATTAAAGGATGACATCAAAGGTCGAGTTATCGAAGAAGAGTTTGGGGGATAGACGTTGGATGGGGGCGAGGAATCTAAGTTCATTGGTATTATTTGATGAATACCACATCACTTGGATATAGAGTCGTAGCAGGTGCCCCTATATACGATGACTCTTTCAGTTGCGGGAAATACAAACTTTGCAGCTTGGCCTCTCGGTGGCTGGAACTATTGATGGCAAATTTGATAATGGGTATATATATATAATCACTGTGAGCCTGGGTCGTCGTCAGCTAAAAGGTGTCTTGTACCGTATTCCTCATGCATTTCATGAGCCACAGAATCCTCATGTGCCTCCTCGCCATCCCTGGAAGAGATCCCGGTTACCTTTGTTACATGATTCCTCCTGGCCCATTTCAAACAGAAGCGTCTACAATTTCTTCTTTGCTGAGCATTATGCAAGGTTAAAAGCCCCTGCACCTTGGGCAAGAGAAAAATATCACTTGGATGATTTGGATACACGTGGAACAACCTCACGGAGGCAGAAAAGCAGGTGCATTAAGACAGCTGTCTCTGATATTTTTCATCGGGTGATTTCCTTGTAATAATGCTGGAATCACCATATTATTGGAGCTTATTTTGCCATGATTAGCAGAATCTCAGTGACTCGTTGAATTTGTTGTAAATTACAAGACAAATGGATGTATTGAAAGTGGTTCCGTATCCAACCGTATCTCAATTCTAGGTAACAACACCATCCATCAGGATATATGTTAGGATGTGCGGCGCATCAGCATCTGCCTCTTCATGTTCTATTCGGTTTTTGGCTGACTTGTTTTCTTTTTCATACGCAACCCCACATTTGTTCCCCACGAGTTTCCACAAGAATAATTCTGCAAGCTATCTAAGTGCTAAGATGAAGAATATTCGTGTATATATGACAATATTCATTTCCTCAAATAAGGTGCAAAAATATACTGGGAGATTCTCAATGAAGGTGGAAATTTCAGAATATTCTCTCGCGCTAAAAATTCTCTAGCTTTCGCTGACAAGCAAAAGTGTTGTTGTTGACTCTTGATGCAGGATTTTGAAGGACGAGGAGAGATGCAAGACTGAAATGTTGGAATACCGAAATTTTTGTGTATAACTTCAACGTTGATTGATCCCCAGCATTTAGTCAGGACATATCGCTGCTAACTTGTCAATCTCCGGACAATACGAAGTTATCCGCCAACACAGACAGTGAGCCAAAGTACGGTTTATTTAGCATAAATTGGATGAGCGAACGAGTTAAAAAGCATGGTCTGCAAATTTATGCCTGCTAATTTTCGTGAAAATTAAGTGGGTTTCTCTACTCAGGATAGGCATGAGGTCCATTAAAACAAGCTATCCGTCATTAATTGATAAATTAATACGGACACCCATAACAAACGTCGTATTGTCCGGAGAAACGGCATAATGATACAGAAGCCATCGACGATAGAAGTGTGCCACTGCCAATAGTTCATTTTTCCACATGAAACAAAACGGTAACGTAACCTGTCAAACGAAGTCCACCGGGGCCTCAGCCTCCCGCTGTCCTAGACAACAACGATGGCCTAGGAAACTACACTGTTCAACGATAGCGACCCCGGCCATAATATAGAGGAACATATGCCATTTTAGGATTTTTAAATAATTGAACAAATCAGTTACAAATGTGCTCAAGGAAACGTGAAGAAGCTTTGATACGGCAGTAACTACCCCATCCCGCCTTCCCCAACAACCAAACCTGAAAAGAAAATTCTCGTTCTAAGTAACGACAAGGAAAATTCTTCTTCGCATTGCCATCTATTCCTCAAATTACTTGGAATGCACAAAAAAGACCTTTGATTCTCGTATTTAAGTGGGTACAACAAACCCTGAAGGGGGTGACAATTGCGACGCTAAAAGCCAAAAGACTAGCATAAACAACAACAACGGGATGAAGAAGCAAGAAGTAACCTTAAATACTCTCCCCTGCATCCTTAGCGCTTCTTCTGTGCCCAATATTTCTTCACTGTATTTTTCTAGCTTCTCTGCTTGTTTCTGTAAAATTTCAGCTTTACTTTCTGCCTCTCCAAGCTTGTTCATCATCCGTGCTTGTTCACCAGCCAAAGCTACTTCCTCCCTTAGAAGTGTGATTTGCTCTCCTGCAGCAACTCTCAACTTCTGCACTGTATTTGCTAGTGCCATGTGCTCAACCTCACCCTCGATTTTTTGCTTAAAAAGGCCCTCAAGCTCTGCCTCCATCTCTCTAGATTTCTCTTCCTCCAACACTATGGTATTTCCAACTTCTCCTTTTGGTAGATCACTGCTTTTCAAGGCAGCTTCTAGTTCAGCAACCCTGAACTCCCTTGCCTCAAGTAGTGTCCTCGCCTCCTCCAGTCTGCCCTCCAAATTTGCCACATTCTCTGTCAAGTTCAATAACTGGGATTCCAAGGAGCTAAGATGTCCAGGATATTTAGATTCAAATTGGTCAGATGGGCTTGATTCAAAACTTCTAGGACCAGTAAATGCTGCATTGGTTGGCACACTGTCAACCTTTCCAATATCTCCTAACTTTTGAACCTCTGCAAGAGTACATATAACATCATTAAACCACATACAAGGACATTACTTTGCCAGCCATTACCAGATTTCATGTTGCAGAATAGGACCAAGCAGTTCACCCTGAAACAATCTTAAACTGATGCAATTGATTGTCACCACTAGCTTAACTGAATGAACAAAATATCTTGGCAATTTGGCACAAAAAAAAAAAGAAGAACAGTTCTGAAAACCAAGTGGGTGGGCTAGAAAAACAGAACTTGATGCCAGAACCACCCAACAGAATTAGGGTAGGAAGATATTAAGGGTCTAAACAAATGTTACCCACAATCAATACAGTGTATGGAATGGTGATGGGAACAGAGGATGCCATTAAAGGACAGATCTCCTAATTGTTAATGTAGAGCACAGCATCACATTGCAGATTATGACCACCTTGTCAGAATGATAACTGTAAAGCACAGAGATTGATGTACCACACAATATAAATAAGTAACAGCAGATTCTAATTGCATTAAAAAACAGGATACACAAACAAAAATGACGTGGAATAAGGTTCATACAAACATAACAAAAGGTAGGTAATTTACCACTTTCTAGGGCTTCTTGCACAGAGTGGAGGCCAAGGATCGATTTCACTAAAGGATCTTGATCTAGTGAGGGCGGGTGGTCAGCAATTTTTGCTTCCTCATTCTCCCAAGACACATCAGCATCTAAATCCCCTTGTGAAACATTTTCAATTTCTCCAACATTCTCTTGGACAGAGCCCATTTGAACCTCCACGTCAAACTGTTGTTCACCACCATGGGCTTCATCACTACTTTCCCCATCATAATTGATTGACCTTCCTCCAAGCTTTCCATTGCTGATCACAGAATAAGCGCCCTGCATAAAGACAAAGTTGGGGCTTCTTGAGTCAGATTCCATGCTGGAACGAGAGTTTTCTTGCTCGACCTTGACCCTATCCCCTCTAGGCTTCTTGCTACTCTCAACTCGTCCCTTCAAATGTTGAACTCGAGGAGAAGTACCAGTGCCTTTTACACTTGAATTCTTGATCCTGTTCCTCTCCCACACATGCCCCAAAAATGCAGGCAGGTCAGAGTTTACTCTTGGAGCACTGGCAGCAGTTGAAGATTTGCTGCTGTGGTCCTCACTATTCTCAGAATCCATCTCAGGAGCAAAAGCTGACCCCATAGCAAATCTAAGGTCCTGACTAAATCCATGGTTCACATCTCCATCAGAAAAAGCTATGTTATTTACTGCATTGATGGATTGGGTAGAACCATTGCCATTTTTGTTGATTTCTACTGGCATACGATTATTTGGTTTAGTTGTTTGATGACCAGAAACAGAAAATCCCCGCTTCAAAATTTTATTGGCATCAGCATTGACAGTAGTGTCCTTGACAACATCTCTCTTAAATCTCCTCCATTTCCTCAACCCTTTACCTTTAGTAGAAGGAGGGGAACCAACAACAGGAGATATGCCTTCTGAAGGCAGCGAATTCACTGAATTTCCCACATGCTCCTCCTTGGCTCCTGAATTGTGATCCAAAGTATTGGCAAGGGGAGGCCCACTAGAAGCTGTGTCATGACTGTCGTTTGACCATGACCCATTGGCTTCAACCTTGTGGGCATCACCGCCAACAAGAGAGTTGGATTCAGAAAATTTAAATTCATTATTTTCAACAGACTCATATGCAGAACATTCACTGGCCAAATCCATGACTAAACTATAAGTGTCTTTCAGATCAAAGATCAAGGACCAATAACTATCATTCCAGCAGTCCTCGTGCCCAAAAATCAACTCAAAATCTGAAACAATACAAGATTAACGGGGAGGATCTATTGAATCATTGATCAATTAAAATCATTATCAAAACCATATTCAATCCACTAAACCTCAAATAATTTTGATTAGACATAGATAGATGGAATTTGGGCAAATTCATTCATTAATCAATTCAATAAAATTAATGGGAGTTGATGATTGATGAGATGTGGCAGCAAATGAAAACTCAATTAATGGGGTTTCTTTAAAAGAAAAAAAAAATTGAAAGTGAAAATTGGAAAAGGAGACAGAGAGAGAGAGAGAGAGAGAGAGGCGTACCGTTGCTAAAAGCCCATTGAAATGCCAGGCGCATGAAATAAATGAAGAAGCCTTGAATTGAGGCAAGAGGAGGCGATGATAAACGATCAGAGTTGAAGATTTGATTTGGTCGAACCAATGAAAATTCAAGGGGATTTGAAACCCTAATCCACCTTTGGACTCGCAATTTTAAAGGCGAGACAGAAGAGAGACGAAACTGGAAGGCTCAAAGGAATTATTTGCCTGATCATTATTGCAACAAAACTGTTATTTAACGAAATGTTTTTTCACTTAAAAAAACAACTGTAAAGTAACGAGGTCACCGCCGCATTAAATAATAAAAAAGGTACAAAAAAATGCAAAAACAATAAATGTTTATCTACCTTATTGCAAATAAAACAAACAATCACAAAAAAAAAAGGGTAATAATCACAAAATAAAAATAAAGGATAAAAAAAAAGGAAGGGGGAAATTAATGAATGAGATTTGAGAAGAGTTGGGTGGGGCCCAAATGGAGGGAGCTGGGTGGGCCATAGGACAACCAACCCAACCTAATCCAACCCCCGGGCGAGGGATGATAAGCTGTGCGTGGGCGGGTTTGCTAATTGCCGGGTGGCCACCCGAATGTGAACGTGAACTTCAATCTGATCTGGATTTCACTCATAACACAACACTCATGCGGTTTTGCATTAATTTACTGTTATTATATATGATGTGGGCTTTATGTCACATAGTTAGACTTTAATTATATTAATAGGTATAATAGTGAACTCACTTGTACGCAAAAATGAACTAAATAAACCTTATAGTATTTGAGTGAATAAGGTTAAAAGCAACGATAAACAAGTAAAAGGTTAAGAAATACTAAAGAAACTACAAGTACAAGAATATTTTATAATGAAAAAAGTTTTATTAGATTGATTAAGGTATTGTACAAATGGGAGAAGTAGAGTATTTATATTTATTTCACTTCTTTAATATATGATTACAATTTGTTATTCTATATATCTTTACAAAAAAAATATTCTAATTTTTTACAAAGCTCTTAAGCATGCTCTAAAATCTTTTTTACTTTGTCAAATGCCTTTAGTTTGACCTGACTCGATAAGCTTAGTGAAATAGTGCATTTGGACTGGTCATAACATCCTCTCCTACTTAAATGTACGATATCTTTGTCTCGCCTTCATCTTTATAGCGTTGGATGTGATCGGTAAATTGCCAAAGTGCATCCTCTCACTCCTAACTAACCTTTTGATTTAACATATTCTTTCATTTAATCAAATACTTAGTGTAGTTAGGAACTCTTCTTTTTTGAATCACTTTATTGATAAAAAGGCACTCTAATTCCTTGTCGAATTTAGTGATAACTGTAATTAGGGCATGTGTAAAGTTCCTTCGAGTTAGATCCTCATTGTCTCTATAAAAAGGCTTTAATAGATTTACATGAAAGATGTTATGAATTTTAAATTTTGAAGAAAGTTGGACTTGCTAAGTAACCTTTTCCATATGCTTGACAATAAGAAATAACCCTTTGTACCTTCTCACCAAGCATTTATACATTTTGAATAAGAATTTGAATTGGTTGGGCAATAATTTCACCATTACCATGTCTCCCTTTACAAATTCTTTTAGGTATCACTTAATGTTAAACCATTTTTTCATGTGTTTGGCTGTCTTATCAAGGCAAACTTTTGTTATATCTGCCTCTTCATTCCATTCTCTTGCAAATTTATAGGCAGTAGGGTTGACTCTTGTGTAAGAAAAGGCAATGACATTTAATGTTAAATATTATTGTCCTGTGACAACTTTAAAAGGGCTTTTACCCATTGCTTCACTTTTTTGGAAGTTATACAAGAATTGAGTCATATCAAGCAACTTTGTCCAATCTTACTAATGGGTATTAACGTAGTACCTTAGATATAACTCTAACAAAGTATTAATTTGCTTAGTTTGGTCATCATTTTTATGATGAAAGCTTATTGAGAAGTTTAGATTAGTTATTAATAATTTGAATAACTCACACCAAAATTTGCTTGTAAAGTAGGAATCTCTATCACTTATTATACTTCTAAGGACTCCCCACAACTTCACCGTATTCTTGAAAAATAGGTGAGTTACTTTGTTAACCTTACAATAAATAAGGGTGGGAATGAAAGTGGCATACTTATTAAACCAATCAACAACCACCATAATGCTTCCAAACCCATCAAACTTAGGCAAGGCTACAATGAAATTCATTGAGACACTTTCCTAAAATCTTTCAGTAATAAGTAATGGCTCAAATAGATCAATTAGATGTTATTGTTCTACATTGTCTTATTACCTTGACATCATCTTACATTTGCAACCATTAGTAACATTATTAAGTAAGAGTAAAGGTTTATGTCACGCCTAGGTGACTAGCTCATAGAGAATCATAACATTATCTGAGGATTTCCTTCTGTAAGTTTCCCTATTTAAGTATGAAGACTTGATTGTCAACAGTCAGAATAACTCTATCGTTTAACCAAAATCGGCAAGTTTTTCCCTCATTAGCCAATTTCAATAAATTCTTGGTCAAATTATCATACGACATGTCTTCCTTAACTCATTCAAGGAAGTTACTCTTTAGTGTATTAATAGATAAGGTAACCAATTTTGCATTTCGATTAAGCATATTAGCGATAACATTAGCTTTGCCTAACTTGTATGCAACTTGTAATCGAATTCGGTCAAGAAATTTTGCCAGTAAGTTTACCTGGAGCTAAGCTTCATTTTTGTTTGGAAGTATCTTGTGGTGATGTTGTCAGTCATTATTACAAACTTGCTATTGAGCAAGTAATGCCTCTATGTGTGTAAGCAATAGATTATGACAATCATTTCCTTACCCTAGATGATGTACTACTTTTCTGTATCATTTAGCTTGTGACTTTCATAAGTAACAAGATGACTATCTTACATTAAGACTCCTTTAATGGCAAATTTTGATGCATCTATATGGACTTCAAATGGCTTCTCGTAGTCTGACAACATCATGACAAGTCTTTTAAAGATTGCTTGCTTCAATTTGTTAAAAGAAGTTTGACATTCTTTTGATTAATGTCATGTACTATTCTTCTTTAACAAGTTAATTAATGGTACTGCTATAGCAGAGTACCACCTAATAAATCAACTATAATAGTTGATTAACTCTAAGAAAAATTGTAATTCAGGAACCTTAGTCAAAGGCTCTTATTCTTAGATGACTTATACTTTCGCTGGATTCATTATGAGCTTTCGTCTTTGATCTTGTAACCAAGGAATTCCACCTCTTATTTGGCAAAAGAGTACTTCTCATTCTTGATATATAGTTTATGCTTACAAAGAACTTGGAAGACTTGTTTGAGGTAATTTACATGTTCCTTAAAACTATTGTTGTATATTATAATGTCATTAAAGTAAACCACCATAAACTTGTCAAGAAAAGGATATAATACCATATTCATGAGCATACAAAAGGTAGCATGTGCGTTAGTGAGATCAAAGTGTATGACTAAAAATTCAAAGGCTCCATAGTGCATTACATAAGCTGTCTTTGGTTTATCGTTTTGTACAATACGCACTTGATAGTAACCTGACCGCAGATCCAACTTGGTAAAATACTTGGTCTTCCCTAATTGATCGAAAAGATCAGCTATTAAGGGTATTAAGCATTTTTTCTTAATAACAATCTTGTTCAAAACTTGATAGTCTATATACATTCGTAACGATCCATCATTCTTCTTTTAAAAAAGGATTGGAGCACCATAAAGGACTTTTGATGACTGTATGTAGCTTAAATCAAGCAAATCTTCTTAATAACCAATCACCAATTTGGATAAATACACCCTTTGTTATGCCTTAAATAGACTTTGCCTCTAAATTAACTACCTTGATGGTATCGATTCCTTTGAAAAGTTTGAGACCTAAACGCATATTCTTTTGTATATTGATAAAATTGTGTGTAGCTTACGTATCTAGCATCGTATATGCAGCCTTGCCATCGACCATAGCATCAACATATAACAAGCCCTTTTCATTGGGGATCATTGAAGAAAATAGTTTGGAAAGAGTTTCCAAGTGCTAAATAGCTTTCATTTCAACTTAGAGCTCTTCTTTAGGATCCTTTTTGTTGAGTTCTGCCATAATAACATTCATGACCTTTTGATTAGAACAATTCCTTACCCAATGCAGACCATTATAGATAAATTAAGGCTCAGGAGGTGTATTAGCATTGTTCTTATTTAAAGAACTCTTATCATACTTAGAATTGCCACTTGAGGATTTTTAGCTTGGAAATATTACCTGTTTGCCTTAGATGACGCAGCTTCTCTCAAGTTTTGTTATCCACATTGTAAAGCATAAAATGTTTATGTAATTCAGCCTTAAATTATTTTTATGTGTTAATCACATATATGTCTTTCTCCCTTTCGGAATGTTTTCTCCCTCACCATAGTTGGACAATATCCTTAAAGAAAATTGAAGCATTATTGATCTTAGTAAAGTCATCAATAACTCCTATGACCTCAAAGTATTACTCATTGTTAAAAAGAAAGTTTTCTACAACAATTGCATTGTGTGTATTGTTGTACATGATAGGTTTAGGAACCTTCAAGCCATGCATAATAGTAGTGTTGGTAGTAATAGTCGTATTAGTCAAGAGTGGACTGTTATGATAGAGCGATGTCATCTCTTTGTAAAGGTCTCAAATTTTCCCTTCAATAAACTTTTGTAAGTTAGACAACTCTTAGTTAAGAGAGTGTACTTCTCCCTTAAACGTGTAACTAAACTTTTTAATTATAAACTTAGTAGTACTCGTGATTTTAGCATTTTTATAATCAAATTATCAATTTGATCGCTAAATTCACTTACTACATAGCTCATATCAATAATGCTCATTTCTAAATCAGCAACATGAGACACTATGGATTCTCTTGTTAGGATCTTAAACTTGTTACGCTTAAGCAGATTACGTTGCTTTTCTCGCCTATAAGTTTGTTGCTCGATTTGTTGCTCTTTAATGGTAGTAGCAACAATTTATTTCTTTTTTTTCATACTCATAACTTACACAACAACTAAATTATACCTAGGACTTTGCCTTTACTCTATTACCACCTATTATAAAGTTAAACTTTGATGGTATTAACTCGTATAGTACTTAACTTAATCAAATGTAAGGATGAACTAAGTAAATCTTAAAATGTTTGAATAAATAAGTTTAAAGCAACAGTAAGCAAGTAAGAAATTATGAAATATTAAAAAAGTTGCAAACATAAGAGTATTTTGTAACAAAAAGAGTTTTATTCTATTGATAATAAGTATTTTACAACTGAAATGAGTGTTATTTATATTTATTTTACTTAATATGACTATAATCTATTATTTTAGATATTTATATATAACGTTACATATACAAAATCATTCTACTCTTTTTAAAATTTTTTTAAATATAAAAAACTCAAAGATACTCTTAAATCTTATTTTACTTTGTGGAATACGTTTAGTTTAGTTCATAATGTCCCGATAAACTTAGTAAAACAGTACAGTTGGATACCCCCTACCAAGGACATAATTCTCCAAAAAGTCAACTGGGCCCAGCCAGCCGGCTACTATGTGGCTCGTTTTGCTTTTGTTTTTAGTGATTCTCGTTGGGGGGGGGTCCTGTTCTTTGCTTGTTATTTGAATCAATCATGGTTGCGTAATTCGACAAGACGGAGCGGGGGGAGTGCGGTTGCAATAGTGTCCACTCTATATAACTTATTTTATAGTTAAGTTGATGGTCAATATTTGTTTTTTTTTTTTTGAGCAAAACTTTATTGTGCTTCTTGCTTCGTACGTATGCCCTTTGAAGATTATTGCAATCTACCTACGCTTACGTGAATGAATGTATAGCATGTGCTGAATGCATGACTAAATGTATGCCCAGGCCAGGTGGAAGCTAATTTATGGAGATTAGGTGGAGGAGGAGTGCGTCTCCCTTCTTCTATCTACTAAGTTCAAGCCTTGAAAATTGGATATTAAATTATTCGCATAACTCATAAAGAAGCCAACTAGGAGAATAACAGTGGCAGTGGGGAGATGACGGGGGATGCCGGGAGTCCTAAATAGTCTGTTCAATTCATTACACAAAAAAATGTGTACAAATATATTTGACGGATTTGTTGCAACCCCTCCCGGAATGTCAGTCTTTCTTCATGCCGTGGACCCACAACATACAGCTCAAATTGATACCTTCCTCTGGACAAATTCAGGATATGCAACGCATTTTGAACTTCGATGTACAATGACAACAACAAAAGCCCTTTAAAAAATAAAAAACAAAAAAAAGGACGAGAGAGAGAGAGAGAGAGAGAGAGAGAGGGACAGAGAAAAGAGTTGTGCTAAAAGAAAAACCGAATTCATTACTAAACAAGATGACTAATCGAGAAAATAAGTTGGTTGTCCCTTATAGGGATATTTTAGTAGTAATTAAGAATTTAAATTTTGATATTTAAAATTTTGAGTTTTAATAATGAAATTTATAAAAATGAAGAAAGATTATCTTTAATGTGTAATTAATGATTTGATACAAAAATAAAAATAAATCCAGTTAGTCGAGCACAAGATTTTTTTTAAGTGTTGGCAATTCATACACGCGTAAATGCGTGGAATGAAAAGTGCACGCCGCCTCGCCCCCTCCCCTCCGTTTGCGCATCGTTGCATGAAAAAAAACAAACAAAATGATTGCCTCACACATGACAATGTGTACGTTTATGATTGACAAATCAAAGGCCACATGCTTGCCACTGCCCCCATCCTCAAAATCAATTTCCCGCCTTCTCTACGTAGTACCATTACCAAATGGCAACTTCTCAAGAAGCTAAGCTGCCTGACCAATCCGTTGTATCCTAAGCCAATAAATAAATAAATAAATAAGTAAAAAGAAGTTCCTTTTCATACAAAGGAATTAGTTGGCTTTAGAAGGCTTGTGGTTACTTATACTTGAGAACCACACATTTGGCTTACCGAAGCCCCACCCCAAGTCACAATCTCTTGCCTGTAAGTTAGTTTGTCATTCCATACAGGATATCCAAGTTTGGTTAATACAAAAAAAAAAAAAAACTGGATAATAACATCAAAACAAGCTTCCCTCGCTAAATTCAAGTTCAAGACCCGGCACTGGAGGACGTTAATTAATGGAAAATACGTTAGAAATTAGTTTAATTTTGTTGGTGGGGGGGGGGGGGAGGGGGAGAGCGGAAGGTGGGTTTAGCGATAGTAAAGTTAGGTGCTAAGTACAATCATCAGTCTGTCTCCATCTGCCAACCCCCTACCTCTCTCCTCTTTCTGTTTTACGTTTTAGATGAAGCATAAAGTAAACGAGACCAGTAGAATAGATGGGATGTTCAGTCCCCAGTTGGACTGGTCTATGGACCAATTTCCAGTGCAGAATAGTTTCAAACCGTGTCAGAACTCGGGAAATAGTACATATAATATATAAATACATAGTGCAGCATTTTACCCATTAATTTATGCATGAATAATAAGAAAATGAAAGCGAAGGCATTGCTATATAATAAGACCGACCCACCATCCACCAAGCGTCAAAGTATGGACAACAAGGTCTGACTGATGTTCCCCCTCCCAAAGCCCTTTTATCTGAGTCCTCTCTGACCCCTTTTATTTTTTATTTTTATTTTTTTAGGGTTTCTGCGAGAAGTGAGGACCTCTCTTGGATGTTGCATTAACGATTTGAGAGATTGCAGTGTACAACACAAAAAAACAATAGGAAATAGGCCAAGCCCGAGGAAATCTCTTAAACAATGCATAAAATGCTACGCCCTATTAAGTGTCTGCAACCTCTTTTATTGAAGCCACCAATATTTTATGTTCAAAATACGTCACAGATCCAGCCGATGTCCTCTGGATTCCCTCTTGGTGCATCTCGTGAGGAGAGAGAGAGAGAGAGCTCGGAGGCTCGAAGGGGTCCAGAATTAGCGCGGCATCCCTCTTCTTCTTCTTCTGTGTCACAAAGTAGAACAAAGCTAAGAGGTGAGACGTAATTTGAATGATTACTAAAAACTGTTTAATTTTCATGTTTTGTTTGGGTTCCATCCTGATAGGTTCTATTTCTTTTTGCAACACTTTTTTTTTTTTTT
>CM038597.1:0-58564 GCA_021533255.1 Ceriops tagal | reverse complement strand
GGGGGGGTGGAGAACAAACCGAATGGCGTGGCCAACAATCCGTTCATCTTGAAGAGTCCCGTTATCGGGACGCATAAATCAGCGGTAATCAACGGACGTGGCGGATGTGGCACAGGTAGATTTTTTGTTTTGTTTTGGTGACGTCGTTGATATTAAAATAATACATACATACATACATACATACATATATATATATATATATATATATAATTTTTTACATTTAATTTCTTTTAACAATAATCATCACTAGATGTGCCCGGCTATTAATCAGATATGCAAATAGTATAAATATAATATGCATAGAGTTAGTTAAGAAAAACAAAAAAAAAAAAGCAACAAAGATAATATTTCGTGGTTTTATACTTTTCAGAGTTCTCGTGCACATTTTATTTAATTTATTTACACATTTTATTAATTCTTATGCAATTTTTATCAATTTTTTAAATAAATATATATATATATATATACTATTTTATTTCAAGTGACATCATCATAACATCACCAAACGGACTGCATTGGGCCTACAACAGTTTTTCTCCGTCCGTTGAGCGTTTTAGAAAAGTAGAGGGGTGAGTGAAAAAGATCAAAACATACCACACAACCATATCGCCGAAAATTTCAGTTTTGAGTCGTCGATTGCATTTGTCAGCATATGATTAGTGTAGTAAACATTTAACAAATCAAAAAGCTACTAGCTAGGGTATCAAAACAAAGGCGAAATTTTCATTGCGGGAACATTGGACACCATTTTCTTCTACCCAAGGTTCCTTGTCAAGCATTATTCAATGATAAGCTTACAGATTGATCGATGCTCTAGTCTTTGGGAATCTTCGAGATTGCCTAAGCAGAAGCCTAAAGGAAACCACATAAGATGTGACTCAGCATTCGCTACATTAGCAATAAATACAAGCTTTGTCAGAGTTGTTATCAGCTAAAGTCATGTAGGGCTGCCTTTCATCGAACTGCCATTATTTGAGCTGTAGTGTCATTTTTAAACCCCAAAGTGTATCCAACCGCTTGCCTATAGGAGAATATCACGTCAACTGCTATTTTTTGCTGCTCGCGAAGTCTGCTAGCCACAACCATTTCCATCCAAGCATAAGCAGCAGGTTTTCTATGTATAGCTCGGGGGATAGTAAAGTGCTGCTGGCCTTAGATGACAAGCTGAGGAGGATGCGGATGCAAGAGGACTCCGATGCAGAACCCCAGTACCTTCTAAAGTACAAACCCATGTAATAGGACTTGCATTAGCTAGTCTGGTGGAGTTTGCATGCACGTTGGCATTGTGCATGACTGGTGAGCCATCAAGGTACGCACGGCCTTGTGACTCATAACAAGAAAAGGGGCGCAAACCATTTTCACTATGATTTGGAACTGTTGGAATCGAGATCGCAGATGAAACTACCTGGCTCTCCCTCTCGCCTTCGCTGTGTCTCAGAACATCACCACTCAGAAAGTTTTCACCTTCATGCACATCATCAGTAACAATAATTTCTTTCACGGGAGAAACAGAATAAACTGAAGGGTTGCACTGGCTGTGAGGAGCCGCTTTATTTTTCTCCACGGAATATGGTGATTGTGCATTTGGTATGTTGTTGAGCCTAGTCTCTTGAACTGGAAAACTGTGATCAACTTTGTACTCATAAGGCTCCAATGTCGTGAAACTTCCATCCAAGCCCTCATCTCGTAACATTCCAGCTGGCAGTCGAGCAGGTGCTTGTGGTAACTTCCACTCCGAGTAGCTTCTAAAACCGCTTAACAACCCGTCTTCAGAACATTGGCCAACCATGCTATGTGAATCCTGACTGGAGATGACTGAACCATGAGGGATCATATGATGGAAGACAAAAGGATCCTGCTTCAGGATATTGCCAGGACAAACTGCAGAAGGTGTTGGCAATTGGGAAGTTTTCTGGACATTCTGTATCTGAGGTTGAATCTGCCTGTGTGGTGTGGACGCATCCTCATCCTTGTTGACCACCATTAAGTTCTTCCCCATCAGTCTAAGTATGGGATTGGAAGAAGATGGGCTTGCAGAACCACAATCAGTATGAGCTAAAAACCTCATTTCATCACTGGGATGGTCCTTGAAGGAAGGGGAACTTTCAGGGGGCTTAATAACTGGGGGAACTCCTTTTTCAGAACCTGTCATTGACCAACTGCTAAGAGGAACAAATTCAGGCCTCATATTCGAACTAGTAAGCATTGGTTCAGAGATACATATCATCTGCTTTTCTGTCACAGGAAGTGTTACTGAAGACATTCTCCGGCTTCTAAATAGTCGTGACTCTTGATTATGTACGGAAATACCCTGAGAAAATCTCTCTTTCCTTTGACAACAACATGGCTGATCACTATTAAAACCCAAAACTCCCTTTTCAATAGCAACCCTATCAACTTTCAGAGCATGTCCATCAAAAGGACTTCTTTCCACTCCTCTACTTGTTGCCTGTAAAGCTGCACCACCATCATCCACAAATCGTTCAATACTAGTGGCTGTTAAGCCTGATCTAATCTTGTCTTGATCTGCATATGATACAACTGATGATAATGGTTCAAAGAATCTGACAGTGGGTCTGCCACCAGTAGAGTTAGAGACAGTGGATGCTGGTGATATAGGGGAATCTGATGAATCTCCATCAATCATGTCATGCTGATCTGGAGAAGACTGGACACGACTTGTGGTCAATGATGAGTTCCCTTGGAAATCTTCCGATCTCATGTCCCTGGGACTTGGCAAGAATGACCCCGGTGGTCCTGGAATAGGTATTGGATCAACCTCAGGAAATGGATTTGCTCGCCCAACTTCAGCACCCAATTCCAACCCCACGTCCGCATTTTGCTCCATCATTCTATTGTGAACTTCATCAGCAGAAGACATCTGCTCATGGACAAAGTCTGGCTCAGTTGGACTGGAGTGTGCTTCCGCTCCACAGAAAAGCTGTCTGTATTCTTCAATAGACCGAAGAGGGTTGTCTTGAGCTTTTGAAGAATCATTCAGCTTGTAAAATTCATTATTCACAGATGCATTCAGACTAGTGGTGTTCCTCCTGTCAAAGGACTTCAAAGATGCATCAATAACAATGCCCTCCACACAGACTCCAACACCTTTTCTACAAGGTTCTAAGCAATCAACTTTTGGTTGGAAATCATCCCCAGCTCTAACTAAAGAATGCACATTCAGCCTCTCATCATGACCATAATGAGGAGTATAATTTGAGTTCTTCAAAGCCAAGGCTTCCATGCCATGAGAAAGAGAAAACAATCTTCTTTCCTGCTTGGTTTCTGGGAAAGTGCTTTTCCCAAGACAAACATTGTCAGTCATTTCCTCTCTTCCAATTCGATTTTCAGTGTTGCCATGAATCAAAGCATCCTGTCGATCTACCTCAGAATCCCAAGGCAGTTCCTCATCATCTCTTTCCGTCACGGAATGTGCTATAGAATTCTTAAGATCCAATTGTCTCTTAATTTTGCTAAGCCCGTTTCTGGCCACAGTAGATTGCCTGCTAGCAGACATCAAGTTTTTTCCAGAAGAGGAGACTCTTGCTGATTTAGTCACAATTGCATGAGAATTCCAAGATGATTTTGAACAAGCAGTGGGAGAAATGTTAGAATTATTTGCCACATCTTCCTCTATACCAACCGTCTCCTGGTTTTGTAAACACCTATCATCAATGGATGTGATACCTTTGCCCAACTGATCAGCACCCCATTTTGTTTGAGGGCAAGGTAAAACCACATTGTCATTCATTTTAGCTCCCAGCAAAAGATTTCCCACTCTTTTTCCCCCAGGAGACTTATCCCTTTTGTCACTAGCTAGGGCTTTATGAAATGGCTTCTCCATCCTCTCATTGTTTCCAGAAGAAGACAGTTTTGTATATTTTCGGACAAGATTCTCCTCTGCATGAGAATCGCCCAAATAACACTGGTCATTCTCAACTAGCAAGTCTAGCGGCGAATGCCATTTACATCTCGTGGTCTGATGGCCTTCATTACTGACAAACTTCTTTGCACATGCTCTTCGTTTGGAACGAACCCATGGCCTTAAGTTCCCAGGATCACTAGGTTTTTTTGGCTTTAGCATGTGTTCTTCCTTGCAACTTCTTCCCTCTCCATTATCTCCTTCTTCATTTCTAGACATCTGTTCAAGGCAAATTTCACAACCATATGCGGCTGAATAGACAGGCTACAAAATTTTCTACTAGGATGCTTTGGAAAATTGCATTTGAAAGCGGAGAATGCATTCGCAAGAAGTGAACACTAACACTGGATCTAAGGCTATATGACATGTTTAACTCCTTAATGACCTTAAAAAAGAAAGTATAAAAAAAGTGGTCCACCATGTGTCGAAAATAAAGCAATTGGCTTGTCAAAAGAAAAACCAAAAGGGGCAGAAATTGGATATAGGAGCATTGATCAAAGAAATATTTAAATGATAAAAGGAAAAAGGCAATAAAAAATGTATACGAACGCAAGAGACCAGTACCTGAGAACTATGGGCCTTATTGTGGTTGTGGGAGAAAATCTTTTTGCTTTGACAAGCAAGTTTCAGATATTTCCGATGTTTCTGGGCAATATGTTTCTTCTTTTTCTTTAAGACGTGTTTGCCTACTTTGCCTCCTTTAAAAGATTTCCTTGCTCCAAGATCAATCCCTACTTTTGTATCTGGTGCTGGATCGCTAGACTTGGATAAGATCCTAACTTTAGTGCCATCTGCATCAATATACACCGGACCTACATCACCAACGTTCTCAGGATGTACTGGAGACACACTATGTTTTTTCCCTTCACTGGAGGTCCCAAGGGTCTGAATCCCCAAAGTAGGCAATGTTGAAACCGTGGCCCAGCTTGTGCCATTTCTTCGATCAAGCTCTTCTAACGTGCATGGTTGAGCTGTAGCATAAATATCCACCATCAATCTCGTCTTCTTCGGCTTGATTCTATGTCTAGTGAGCTTAGAATTAGCTGTCCACTTGGGTGTTGACTCCACAGAAAGGCACTGATCAATGTGGGCATTCAGCGTGGTGTTTGATGGGGATGAGAAAGTTTTGCAAACAGGGCAAACTTTGGAAGCCATTGTTTCTGAGGCTGCAGTACAATATGAAGCAATGTCTTCTGTTGAGGCACGATCACAATTACCACCAAATTTCACTATCAGCCTGCACTTTTTACCCAATGGTCGGGAGTTGCTTTCAGTCTTGCGGGTCACAGGAGGACCCCCAGCTTCAGCTTTCGACAAATTCTCAGTTTCCAAAGGCGAGCTAGATTGCCTGTTATCAGTATCGTGAACTGACTCTATCTCCGATTGTGAGACTGTCGTTGTAGTGGACGGGAAATCCTTTTCATCAGCCGACCTGCAGGAAGTTAAGTCTATGCAACGTTCTGCTAACTTTTGGTTCAAGTGAACATCCTCGGATGAACCTAATACCACACAACCATCTGGCCTTGGAGGCTCCTTATTAAAATTGCCTTTTTGTTGCTTCTCGAGGGAACAAGTTTCAACTGCACATGGCCTTAAGGACTGGTTATTTCTTAAGGTGTCAAGAGGCTGAAACGGTGGCAACACATCCCTCACGCCATACTTGAAACAAAGTTGCAGATTCTTCAGAGAAAAGGGCCAATTCTGTTTGATATCTTTGTCCCGGGCTGACAAAACATAATCTCTGTATCCAGTACAACATAGAAAATTACTCGTAGGTTAACCATGAATTTAACAAACAACTCGAATTCAATTAAGAGAAGGAACAACTATCGCAAATGATATATTTCATGAAAGTGATACCCGACCCAAACAACGAGTGAACAGCGGACTCTGAAAATCTAAAAAGTGGGAGCTGCTAGGTGGATAATAAGCACCGATAGCAGGAGGGATTGCCCAGTAGGCGACATGAAATAACAAGAATCACCCACCAAGAAATTTGGAGCGAGTGTTTTTTGTTGTTGTTGTTGTTTTTTTTAACTTGTTTTAACTAGGATCACGAATATCAACATGAGAGGCAGCTGTGAGCCACAGGCAGCAAAGCCAACGTACATGAATGTATGTATATATTTAAACTACGGATCTGGAGTCTGACCCAATATAACATCCGAAACAGACCATGGATGACGTAGAGGAGATCGCGATTAGAAACAGGAATGGAAAGAGGAAGAGAAGAAGTTTAGCTGCTTGTCCTTAGATAGTGAATCGGAAGAGGAGCGGGCGGCAGGCCAGGACCCAAAAAAAAAAAAAAAAAGAAATCAACGGAGTGCTACTGTTCATATTACGGCAACCTCATCCAATCCTTTTTTTTTTATTTTTGTTGAACAAGTCAGAAAATAAAAGCGACCTTCTGGTCTGAAATTTATATACCTTATGGAGAAATTGGTATGATGACTAAATTGAGGATGATGATGAAGTGGGTTTGGCAGATCTACGGCTACTTCTGGCTGTGACTGTGGCTGTGGCAAGGGATGCTGGGGAGGAGAAGAAGGCCTCTCAATCTTAATCTCATCACTACCATTACTATTCACCGGTGGAAACTTGCGAGCACATGGAGGATCTGGTGGAGGGTTTTCAACGGATAACATCTGATGCTGAGCGGCAGCTTCTCTCTTCTTCTTGTGCTGTTTTCCGCAACAGTCACAAGTTTCTCTCCACAACTACCACTAGACTTACTGATATCACCACCACTTCCACTTCCACTCAGCCTTATCTTTGATTTCTTAGCCCTCAGCATATATGTATAAGACTAACTAGTACAGGAGGCCTCACGCTCTTTCTGCCTATTATGTCTAAGCTCCCTTTCCCTTCCCCACCACCAAAAAAATGTTCTTGCTAGCTAACAGCAGCTACCCGCGCCCCACCAAATTCAAGGCTCCAGCAGTCCATCCGCAACAAGAAGTTCCATAATTAGATCAAAGCACCGATCTTTATCCCATCAGCCTGCAAAGAGACATAAACATTGTAAAATAATGAGATCGAGGAGTTGGAAAGAGATCCAGGAAGAAGGAGCGTATGGAGAAGGCCAGCAGGTTCTAGAACCCTCCCAGAGGAACATTATTTTATGCAAAGAAGAAGGGTGAGTGAAATTGAACAGTCTGGGGGCCTCGATTAATCAAGCGAAGCACCAAATAACAAAAAGGAGAAAAACCACAAGGCACAAGCAGAGATGATTGTGAAGCTCTCTGAAGGGGTTTCGTGGATAAGCGTTATTTTATGTGAGGTATCTACTGTTTGCATACCCAGGAAGAAAGGTGTGCTCGATCAAAATCGAAACTTTTGAGACAACATCGTCATACTTCAAATATGATAAAGAAGGAATCACAACACAAAGTTGGATAGATCAAGTTTAATTATCAGCGCACAAAACAGAAACTGGTTTTCATAGGGGCATAACTAAGGATAAAGAAACGGAAGAAGAACAGGGACCGAAAGAGAAGTAAAAGGTAAATTTAGGTAGACAAAACTAGAAACAAGGACTTGGAAATCAAAGCAACAGAAAGCAAGAAAGAAAGTACGGGGATTGTTCATCAGTTGCCGAGAAAAGAGAGACGAAAACATAGTCATAGACAAGTGCTGGTGATGGTGTGATGGTCGGTAAGTGAAGAGAACAGTGGGCCGGGAAACCGAAGTGACAAAACAAAATCCAAGTATGAATCCGAGACCAGAGAGACCAGACCTCTTCTGGCTTTTTGAAAGTAGAAAGCAGCAAAAGCTAATCTCCAGCTGAGGAAGAAAAACATGCACACACACATACATATGATGTATGTAACTTTGAAAATATTGTAAAAACGAACCGAGACAAGAGGCAAAAGATATGGATGGAGGGATATGCGGATGGTAAAACGACGACAAGTTTCAGCCTTAAAAAAAAAAAAAAAAAAAAAAAACAGATCTTTTATCTTAACATATCTAAATCTAATAAAAACATAACCCATGTATAATAAGGGAAAGCTAGCAAGGGAGGAGGAGGAGAGGGTGGCAAGGCAAAAATCAAACGACGGAGAGGATCAAGATTTTACATTTAGAGAGTAAACAGACCTGAGATCAGTTTTTTTTTTTTTTTTTTTGACTGAGAACTAGGGAAGAAATGAAGTCTTCCTTCTTTAGGTAGATTAAAAAAAAAAAAAAAAAAGAGGATAGATGGGGCGGGGAGGTGGGAGAAATAAGAGAGAGACTGCGTGTCTGCGTTGTGGACTGTGCGTGTGGGTGCCTCTCTCCCTCTCTCTCTTTTTTTTTTTTTTTTATTTATCGTTGTTGCTGTTCCTGATTATGGAGAGAGAGAGAGGAGAACAGAGGAGCACCACCCACTCGCACATCAAAATAAAAGAGCATCGGGTTCTCCTGCTTCTCTCTCTCTCTCTCTCTCGCTCGCTCTCGCTCTCTCTCTCTCTCTATATTGGGATGAGTAGAGATGAAAAAGCAATTTTGTTGTACTTTTTTAACACGGATTCACCTCCCCTTTTCCCCGTCATCATCATCAACCACTTACCCAAATTATATATATATATATATATATGAAAGAAACAATTATTTAATATACTTTAACTTATTTGGTGTATTTAAAAAAAAAAATTGTTTAACACATTTGACAATATGCATGTTATGCTGGCACCTATTTTTGTTCTTTTTAATAAATTATTTTCTTCAAAACTATGAAGGGAATAGATATTATTGGACTGAAGATCATTTGAATTTTATTTTTTATGTTATTTACTAGTTTTAAAGATAAATTATATTAGAGCTTAAATTATTGAAAATACTGTTATATTTTTTAATTAAAAGTTTTCAATAACTTTGATCTCTAACTTTTTATTTTACGTCAGTTTTAACATTGTGCCTAGCGTGTGTGACTGCGAGGCGATTGTTACAAAGAATTTTCTCAGTCAATAAATATGTGCCCGCCGGTGTCCAAACGGAGACCAAATCTCTCCATCTCTGTCTGAAAACGAAATTGATTGTTACCTCAATCTACAATAATAATAATAATAATAATAATAATAATAATAAAAATAATAAAATATGGGATGGAAAGACGCGACCAAGCGAAGTTAAAGTTATATGTAAATTAATTAAGGTTAACCGCGCGTTTCATCACAAAGCAGTGTCTTTTGGCGGAGACAGAACCAAAATTATAATACATAGTATAAAAAGAAAAAGAAGAAGATGAGGTAAAAAAAAAAAAAAAACAAACAAACAAAAAGGACAGGGACTGAAGATGGAAATGGAGGGTGAGTATATAAAATAAAATTAAAAAGAGCTGTCTTATCCTATACCTAACCCCACACACACACACACACACACACTAATCATATGTGTGTGTATACATGAGAGTAGTCGGAGGATAGTCGTATATTTTACACAATACCCCTCCCAAATTTGCATCAATTTTTTGTTTTCTTTAATCAAATTCAAATGCCATGGAGTGAGAGTAGGGGTGGAAGTGGGGTCCTCCTCTCCTATTCTACCCTTGAAATTAATAAATATTACATCGAGTTTTTTTTTTTTTTAAGACTAGAGAAAAAAATAATAATAATAATAATAAATCACGCCCTTCTTCTTCTGAGCCTCTCCCTCCTCCCTCCCTCCCTCCCTCCCTCCTCCTTTCTAATTCGCATCGCAAACGGTCTTTGCTACGTCATATATACTCTACTACACGACAAAACGTGCACGCATATAATAAATAAAACACATTATAACAAAAAGTTACACTACCATATCATCTCTCTCTCTCTCTCTCTCTCTCCCCCCCCCTCCGTCTCCCCGGTGCTTTTTGGGTCGTCGGAAGATCGATTAGGGCCTAAACGTTGTTGACGATAATATATAAAAGTTGATAAGGGCTCATCACTTGGAATATTAACCATCTAACTCACATTAATTAAAAGGTACAGAACAAGCATTAGACCATTTACCTCCTCCATCTTGAGTTCCTTCTGCTTAATTAATCATATGAGTTTTACTGCCCTTTCCCTTCCCTTTTACTCTCTCTTCTGCCTATCCCTCTTTTTTTTTTTTTTTTCCTTCTTTTTTTTCCTCCTCCTCTTTGTTGTCTCTTTTATCGTAACCTTGTTCACCTCATCTTATATAATATCTATATGTTTATAGACATCTTTTTTCGCATATTTAAGTCAAAAGGATTGGTTCAAAAAAATTAACTCAAAGGAGATTATTAGTTGGAAAAAAGCAGAGGGAAGAAGAAAGAAAACAAGCATGAAAACAAATGTTGCTGTTTTGCAATATTTGGCACTACTTGTCATACTTATTAACTAATAACTTTAGTTATTGCAAATGTTAAATTTATTAGAGTGAATAGATGCTTCGGATTATCTTAAAATTCTAAAGTATTAATCAAGTATGCCTTCTCATGATAAAATCATTCGCAAATTTGCATAGGGAGCTGCCAATTAATTAATGCATTAATTATGCCTATCTATTTAATTAACTGATCTGATTTCAACATACTTTAATAATCACTTGCTTGCAATGAGGTTTCCCACATTTCCGGAGGGAACTAAACACACTGCATTAATTATGCCTATCTATTCACACCGATTTACATCACAATCGTATTAATTTTTTTTTTTTTTTTAAATAAACCCAATACAAAAGGGCCCAGACGATGTGCGGGCAGAACACTACACTTTATTACATTGCTTGCAATGGTGCAGCGTATATTGCCAATGAATATGGGCCGGCGCATGCCCGTCACTGCAAAAACCATGTTTACTCCTGTTTTTTCCTTTCCCGGTTTTCAATTATTTTTCCCTTAAAGTTTACTTTGATGAGTGAACGGAGGCAGACATTAAGATTTAGTAACTCGATTCGATGAAAATTGGTTCGACCTCGCGCACAGCTACATAAATGAGAGAGAGAGAGAGAGAGAGAGCTCAATTTTGAGATTGGTTTAGCAAAAGACATGACATAACGCTAATTAAGTCTTCTTTATTCATCTTTTAGTTTGTTGGCGTCAAGATTTGAATTCTAATTAGTTGTTCTCCACGAAAGCATATTATCAGTAACAATAATAGTGTAAGTCTTTTGCAAAGTATAATAAGAAAGACCGATTTTTCTTATTGGAGTAGTTTTTTGGCATTGCCAGGAGCCGCAGGTGCGCACAAGAAAACAGTATATATATATATATTTATATATCTTCTGTAGCTGTTCCCATGATGTCTGCCCAACACTCCCAGCCGCCTTCTCTCCCAAAGCATAATCTCCCAAACCCCAAAAAAAAAAAAAGAAAAAAACATCAAATCTCGCTTCTCTGATTTTGGGAATATATTTATTGATGTTTCCAATTCATTCATTGATTGATATATGAATCTAACGCTGCATGCAAGGCCCATTCATTAATGGTATAAATTTACACGTTTCTAGCCACTAAGCTAGGTGGAGGAGCTACGTGCGTGGTGGGAATTGTTAACTAGTGATAATAACAATAATGAGTTGCAGAAAAATTTTGTTTCAATTTGAAACAAATTAAGTAATTAAATCGCGCCCAACAACACTTCCCCTAGTTTTCCCCTGCCACCACCACAAGAAGAAAGAAGATGTTCGACCTCTTTGCCTGTTTAGACCTCTCCATTCCATTTTGATGGGCAATTAATATCATCTGCGTTTGGATCAGCCACGACCTGACCTGTCATGTCCCCCCCCCCCCGGTCGAAGAAACAACTTATATTTTCTAGTTTCTATCCAAACTACGGCGTCCGGTTGAAACCACTCCTCCATAATTTTCACAAGTAGGCACTATATAATCAAATCCCGACGCTACCTGGGATTAGTAGACCTTTATGGGATTGAGTTAATTAGCAGTGACCTCTTCCTGCAAAAAAACAAATACAAAGTCGGTCCAACCCAACCACGAACAAATACTTTATATATTCCACAGCCATATATGTGCCTTGCCCACTGTTGTTAGCAGCCTGCGTGCATTGGTTTTTGTAACTCAGCTTGCATGCATATTTATATTTGTAGAACCTTGTGAGACAGATGAGCTAAATACGTGTAAGGCGTGGGAGGTGGGGGGGGGGGGGAACAACAGCGGACCCCACAAAGCGATTAAAGTCAAGGAAAGAATGATGATTCTAATTTCTAAAAGGAGATTCAAGGCAGGCAGGTAGGGAGAGAAACAATTAATTTATTTACGGTGTCGGTCTCTCAATTATTCTACCTGACTCCGTTATCTAGAATTCAAATAAAGCTTTGGCTCGATGGGTTTTTGTATTTATTTTCCCCTTTACCTTTAATTGGGGAGTAATGTTGCGTTAGACCATCCCGCACGATTTCAATGACCCCCATTTGTGCACACTATACAGGTGGTGCGTTCAAGTTTGCAAATGGGAATCGCGATATAGAGGGGCAACGACCAGTTACCAATTTTAGATCATCAGTGAGCCTCTCTCGTTATAGCCAAGTCTGTGCTTACTGCTGTTCAGATTTCTGTATCTTCCTTTACGAATCATAGACACGTAAGATTGATTGCTTGCTTGGCAGCCCTCTAATCTACAAGAAAATTATGTACGGGAAATTTTCCTCTTCCTCCTTTTCTGGAGGTCGCTTGTTTTTTTTTTTAATTAATTAATTTTAATTAAATCTCAAATTCGAGGCTTTAAAATTCAAAGTCTATTTCAATATCAATACATTAAAGCTTATTAATCCTTTGAGTGAAAATTGTTAGTGGATTTATTTGTATGTTCTTTTTTTTTTTTCCGTCAAAAATTCATAAATTGGCAAGCGTATCTGCACGCACGCACGGACTGTAAAGAGATATCAATTATCTGGCTAGTCTAAATTCTTGAACCTGAATGAAAGTCAAAATGATTTGAGACAAATGGGACCATAAAGTTAACAACAAGAAGGGGCTCGTGCTCTCCTCACTATTTCTCTCCTGAACCGTTTCCATTTCTGCAGATGACTCCAACCCTCCCAATTACATGTAGGATTATTGAGCACCGTAGATATTCCTTTTTTTTTTTTTTTTTCAATGAAAAGGAAGTGGGGGGTACCAATAATTTTGTTAGAAAAAAAAAAATTATGTCTTACAGAATGAGTAAATGTACCTTACTAAACGGGCGAAATTTGAAAGCGCTTAGTTTTATTGAATATCTTAATACAGACTCAAATCCACAATATTTGGACTAACAAACAATAAAAAAAAAATTCTTTTTATCCAGACCACAACGTTCCGTCATCAATTATTCCATTTTCTAACGGTACTTTCTTCGCTGTTTGTCTGGCAAGGGACAGTAGCCAATGAGCCCCCATTGGACATGACCCCACTAAATCAAAGACAGGGAAACACTATTCCTAAGAAAAAAAAAAAGCCCAGCCCAATTCAAAGATAATCCTAGTCACGTAACGTAACTTGGGGTTTTGAATCATTGTAATGTCATAGATTTTTCTTTTCTTTTTTTTTTTTTCTTCAGCCGCACCATTTAATTAACCACATACGAGTTTGTTAGTTAATCTGCAAGGGATTTGTATGAAATTGATCATGAATTTTTATGATTAAATCTTTAACTTTTTTTTTTTTGTATTTTTATTTAATTCTCATATCTCTTGAATTTGTTTAAAATTTATTAGTTTTAGACAAAAAACGATTGAATTATTAATGATTTTTTTTAGTTAATATAAACTTTTTAATAATTTTTGTATAAAAATAATTGATTTAAAATAAATTTAAAATGTATAAAATTTAAATGAAAATGTAAAAACATTTAAGATTTAATTGTGAAAATTTATAAAAATTTAGAATTTTTTTTTTCTTTTTGTATATCCCTAATCTAAAGTAATACTACAACACCTAATGCAATTCTAATTTTGGATCCCTTACATATATATATATATATATGTATGTATGTATGTATGTATGTATAATAAATACTTTCTACACACATGCCTACACAATCTTGTGGGTAACTTGAAAGTTTGACGATGACTTTGGCCATCCCCGCAAAGCAATGTTCGTTACATATCCATCGCATAATTAATTAGCTTTTCATAAATTACATGACATATTGCGTTGCTACTTCAATTTCATTGCCCTTTTGGAAGAGAGAGGTTGCTGCTCGGTAACTAGGAGTTGGGTAGTGCATACATTAATCGCATTGGAATTGGCCTCAAGAGGGAGGGCTCTGCATTACATGTTTGATTCCCTATTTTGTTCTACATTATAAACATATAATATAATATTATATTACATTCGGTACATCATTGGTTGTAATCGATAATGGTATAAGCTAAATATATAAGGATTTGGAGAATTTGAAAGTCAGCAAGCTCAGAAAGTCAGCGCTTCGACAAAAAGAAAAAAGAAAAAAGAAAAAAAAAAAGAAAGAAAAAGCTGCTCTAAACTTTTTTATGTAGGAAGCCGACAACTTGTCGGGGATTCCACAACTATAAGTAAAACTGATCACTTGACTCCACGAATAGAAGAAAAGCTCATCAGTAAATGAACATATATACATGTGGGGTTGCTAAGTAATGAGAAAGCTTATAATAATTAATTTATTAGATTAATTAAATTAGGTTCGCTTCCGCACACCTGTGCACTTAAAAATTTAAAATCACCCCACCTCCTCTTCCAGCCAGCAGATTTTCCCTAAGTCTTTTTACCCTCCTTCCGCCGGTTGGTTCTTCTGATAAAATTAATTAGGGGCACACAAAAATCCAAACGCACATTCGCGATCCCCAAGGGCGAGGCCCGCCCATCTTGAACAACCCGCGTTTCTTTAGCGCCTGCCACCCCTCGGGGCCCCGCCCAATGTTCTACTTTATTAATAATTTCAAGCCGTGGCTACAGCAGATACAGTAATTGCCCCCCTAAGCCCTATGGTAAGTAGTTAAAAAAACAGACACCAACCATAACAACGATCACACTTGCCTCAGAATCCGAAAAAGGGCTTCTCTTGTTGTCTGAACCCACGTTGACTTCCAAATCCACTCACTACATTCCTTGTACACACCACCACAGATATAAAACAACTGGCTAGGGTTCTTAACACAATAAGCAGAAAAACAAAGAGAAAGAACACCCCCCCCCCCCAAAAAAAGAAAAAAACTATTCCTCCTTCCCACTAATCAGAACATGAACTGGTACCAGCACCAGTTAAAAAAAAAAAGGGACATTCACAAGCAGGATATTCACTTGCACGTTCCGTTTTGTATGTCACTTCAAAGATCCCACCCAATATTGTTTATGATCAAGATCACTGGATGCTAGCACATCGAGAGAGAGGACCATCGGACAGAATCTCATCTAAAGCTTATCTATAGCATCCGATCATATGTTGTGATACCCAGATCATTTGATGAGTACATAATGACAACAAATTGCATCTAGCATATCACTCCTAGGCCTAGGGTCGAACAAAACCACCACGAATTTTTCCAAAAATCATATTCCAGGAAAATATAAACTCTTGGATGATGTTTCTGGGAGACACATTTACTTCCGTCCATCACCAGAATCAAAATTAAAACCAAAGAAAGACTTCCATTTGAATAGGGCTAGCCACTGAAATAAAGAATCCCCATATACCGCTCACTAGCCAATATAACAGTGCAGAAGTTCCAGTTTGTCTTCTAAAAGGGCTTCTCGTACTCCTTGGGCGTTGACTGCTCCCAGGCTGGTATGAAGCCTATTAAGAAAATGACAAGAGTTACTGGAGTACGGAACATCAAACTTTCAGAAAGATATCTCCAAAATTACAACCCACAATATAATTTAATATAAATTACAAGATGCACAGCAAAATTAGGAATATGCAAGAACAAAAAGAAACCAACTTATCTAATACCTTATGCCTAGCATTTCAGAATCTGAAAGTTGACTGAAGACACATAATCAGCAAAAAATAGATGTCAAACAACAAAGAATGATTCTAAGCAAGATCAATCAGAATGCAATTTCTACCACACCATTCTGGCTTTGGATATGTGAGACTATGATTCAAACCCATTTATTAGCTGTAAAATATCCATCATTAGTGAAGAACTTGAGTTGCACGTGCTCTTCTACAATTTTCATGTTCAGACATGAACAGGACACATTCAATCCCCTCTCTTATGGAATGAATGCATTTATCAGAACACAAAGAATGCCTAAATGCACTTTTAAGCTCTTTTCAGATCCAAGGGAAAACAAGCAAAAGGGTAGAAAACATTAAGGGTGCTTGCAAAGAACACCAATTAGCTAGTGCTTCTTTTATGGCTTGATGATTCAAATAGTGCGACAGTCTCCCCCACCCCCCCAAAAAAAGGTAAGCAAGAACACATCATATGGATGTGCTCAATCATCACAGGTTATGCCTCAATAAATATTGGTTAGATGATATGCGAAAATTTGAAATGCTTTTCAAGAATCAACCTAGGAAGATCAATCACAAACCCTAAACCCATACAAAGGTAAATGATGAAATTAAATTTGGCATACTTAGTGGGATCTCTCCCAGGGACATGTAGATTGAGTCATCATCACCAAAGTTCCCCTGAACAACAAAAAAAAAAAAAAAATCAATTTTGGTGAACAATGAAAGGAAAATGATTCACCTATTGAATCAACTATCCATAAAAACTAAGTGCGACATACATGCCAAAAGGTTATTGCAGTAGAATTACACCAGGTTCATTACAATGTGCATAAAAATTGAGTGCAGTGAGCATTAGCAGTGTGGCGCATACATCAGAAAAAGCATGATTAAAGATAGGAAATTCTTTATACCTCTCCATTGTGAAGGTTTATCTCATTCTGCAGAGACGTAATGTCCTCTGTCACCGAATTACAATTGGAAAAAGTATTAAGAAACTCAGATATCATCAGACCATCATAGTTATCCTGAGCATCAGCAATATCACTGGCATTTGGTGCATTGCTGGCAAACCCTTCTGTGCCAGTAAATGCAGTTTCCATCCTGAATTAGCAAACAACATTAATTCTCTAAGAAAAGTGCAAGGCAAGGAAAGAAAGTAAAAAAAGGGGTAAAGTTAAAGAAATAAGTAGCAACATCTGGAATCCTCGACAAAATAGAGACAACACTGGGAGAGAGGTATACAATCATCATTCATGCCTATAACAATCATTGCATGAGGAAGAAATAATACATGCACCAACATTCTGAATATGAAATTATTGGTTAATATTTTTCATTTGCTATGTTAGAAGCACAAAAGGAAAGCATAACGATAGTAGGAACATACTTTCTCTCTGGATCATTAAAGGCCTTGTCATCAGCAGTGGAATCATTCTCTAAATCAATCACTTCAATCTCCTTACTGTCACTTGTGTGTCTAGCAAGTTGACTGGAAATGTTGGAGTTACTTATTGACAAGCCAACATCAATTTTTGGCATTTCTTTTTGGGTTGTCACAATAGTCGCATATGTTGGAACTGGATCATCACAATGGCTATCATTCATGTCAGACGATTCCATAAGATTCAGGTCACAGATCTTAAACGAACTTGGGAAAAGCTGCTTCTCTTGTGTGTACTGGACATGTTGTTCACCCTCATTCTCTGGAAATTGACAACAATCAACCAAAGTGTCTTGAGTAACAGCTGCAATCAGCTGCTGATCTTCTGAAGCCCTAAATTCTTTTGAAGGCATTCTGTTGTCACTTGAGTCAGAAAGATTCAAGTGGCCTTCTGAGTCAGTGACCAAGGATGGATGCCATTCTCTCAGCTTCTTGGTTGCCTTATTCACATCACTTTCTTCTGCAGTTCGTTTCTCACCCCTCTCTTTAGCCAGAGTGGATCTTACAGAACCAGACTGTCCAGGACTTGATTCTTGCTCGCTGCCATTCATAAAAGCTCCACTAGAAAAAGATTGAGACTTCACATTTTCTTTGAGTGCAACACCATAATTGGGGCCTAGTTCTCCAACATCCTCAGATACTTCGGAGTGTGCAGATTTTGAATCATGAGATGCATTTGTTAACACAACAGTGGTGGAGCAATTGAGAGTACCATCTTCAACCAAGACTTTGGGTCCTTGAGGATATGCAATATCGGAAGCACTTTTATCTTCATTAGTTGCAACTTGGTCAGCTTTGGATGTCCTAGATGCCAGTGCAGAGCGTGTTTTGGTAGGAACATTGGCAAATCTACAGAGTGCTAGTAAATCAGATCCACTCTTGCCACAGGCATTATCATCTGCAGCAGTATGTTCAATTGGTAAATCTGGAGCAATCTGTTTTTCATTTTTGGAACTATCATTGCTACCCTTCATCTCATTCTCTGGATTCAAGTTTGTGCAATCATCAGGCCTTTTAGAGTGTTCAGGATTTGTCTCGTCCTTATCAACACAAGAAGAGATAGCCTTAGAACCCATTTCATCTGGGCCAGTGAACTTCTCCAGTCCCAACTTCATGTCCATTGCTTCTTCAATTTCTGCTGCCCTGCTCAGACCAGGGCTGTGCATCCCCCCATCAATGCCTTTACCAACTTGCTGCTCCTCACAATGTCCAGAAACAGTATCATCCTCCCCCTCCATATCAGGAGACGCCTCACTTCTTTCTGACCAAGATCCCCTCCTCCCATATTCTCTGCCCCACTCTGAGCTATAACTCCGATGATAATCTCCTCTCTTCCTACCTTTCATGTGATTCCTCAAATTGAAGTTGTCAGAATACCTTCGCCGCACAGACACAGCATCAGAAGGAACACTTGCTAGGCGAGCATGGGCAGAAGTTCGAAATTCCTGTGTAAGGTCATCTTGTTGGCGAAAGTCCTGATAATCCCCCACATGCTTCTTTAAACCACCATTTTGCCACTTTCCAGAAAGGACGATTGGAGGCAACAGCCCCTTGGAAACTAAATACTCAGCTGCAAGTCTGCCAGCTTCCATGAAAAGGTCACCTTTGCGGATGGGTGGCTGTGGTGGTTGTTGAAAAGATTTGGTGGGATGGCCCTGGCCACGCCCAAATCCACGATTATTGAAGCTTCTGTATTCAGAGTTGTAGAAGCCGTGGCCTCGACCTGAAGTCTCTGGGGAGATCCTAGTGGCACCCCAGCCAGCCCCAGTTGAACTGGAACGGTATCCATGTGCCGGACTTCGATGTCTAGCGTGCATATTTGGGCTATTGCTTGCCTCTGCGGGTAACAATAGCAAAGAATCAAGCAAAAAAAAAAAAAGCCTATTGCAGACTATATCAATAGAAAGCAGGAGGCATTTCACAGGTTCAAAAACAAAAAAGGAAATCTGGGAGATACAGTTCTAGTAGTAGCACCAAAAAAATAAAATAAAATAAAAGAATAATAAAAAAAAATAAAGACAGGTATACCATTTGGAGACCTCATTCTATGTCGGGGGAGAAACGAGTATGCAAATAAGGAATTCACAAAAAAAAAATCGTTCCATCTTTTTCTTAATCTCAAGCTTAGAAAAGGAATAAAAAAAAATGATTTCTTTTCTGGGTTTTCATGCCATCCAGTTAAACCTAAAAAATAAGAAATGAAGAAAAAAAAAACCAGCAAGAAGAAGAAGAAACCTTTGGGCTTAGATTAGAAGAAGGCAGCTACAAGGCCTGGTGGTGCCTAACAATTAGGAACAGGTAATAAGTGAATAGAAGCGGAGGTGACAAAATTGAAAAAGTAAGAATTGAAGGCAGAGATCGGAGAGGGGATCTGATCTTAGGGTTTGTCCAGAAACGGTGATAAGAATCTGACCTTTGGTTTTAGTTCTTCCGTCTTTAAGTAAGTATAAGAGGGGGACTTTCCGTGAGACTGTATATCCGATTTGAGAGGGAAGGGAAGGACTTTTGATGTCTTTGTCTGCCACTGCCAGTCAGTCCAACGAAGAAGAAGAAGAAGAAGAAGAAATGGAGCTTTGATGGGCGCTCTCTTGTTCGCCGCTGGGCGAGGTAGGATGTATGTATATGGAAATCGATCCAGATGTCCGTACGGTTTCGATTCCCATTTTCATATATATATACACACATTCACTGGTATTAAATACATGGAATAGAATAGATCCCCAAAAAAAAAAATTTTACAAATTAATTTTGTTTTTCTTGTTAAAAAAAGAAAATAGAAAAAGAAAAAAATAGATTTTTTTATAAAATTTTTATAAAAATAGAAAATAGGGAAAAAAAAAAAAGAGAAGAAGAAAAGAAAAGAATAGAGATGGAGAGAGAGAGAAGGGAGATGGTGGTGGTGTCGTCTTAATAGAGTTGCATTTGCTTTCAATCTCAGGGAAAGGAATCGAACCGAATAAACTAACAAGCGAATAAACATCAAAGAGATCTCGCGGCGGAAGAGAGCGAAAGAGTATATCATCTAACAAAGAAATCCATCGTCGAGAATCAGCACTCGAGACTGGGAGAGAGAGATTAAAAATGTCAGCAGGAGCAAGAGGAGGAGGAGGAGGAGGAGGAGGAGGACATAGCGAAGAGAATATGCACCTTCTGAGATTGAACGACATCGAAGGCAGCGCCACCACCAACAATAGAGGAGAAAGTGGAGACGACGAAGGGCAGTCGCAGGAGCCGGAGGCGAATGATGATTATGACTTGGACTTAGAAGCTGCTACACCCAACAGCAGCAGCGGCATTGGTAGTAGACCAGGAGGAGCAGGAGCTGGAGGCCTGGGAATTAGGGATCTGTTTCGAGGAGGAGGAGGAGTAGGTGGAGGATGCCCCCTCTCCTTCTCCTTCTCCGCTCGTCGCCTCTCTCCTTCTTTCAATTCCTTCAAACGTCACTCCTCCTCCACAACACCACCGTCGGATCATAATAATGATAATAACAGACATACCAATATTGCTCGAGATCATGACAACCAAAGCGACAGCGATAGCGATCATGATAATGTATTGGCGGATACCGCTCCTCCTGAATGGGCCTTATTGCTTGTCGGTTGCCTCCTTGGCCTCGCCACCGGTCTCTGTGTTGCCGCTTTCACTCTTGGGGTTAGTTGTACCCTACTCTACTCCCTCTCCTGTCGCGTCTTCCCCCTCTTCCCTTCCTTTCCCTTTCTCCTCTCTGTTTTTCTTTTCTTTTTTCAGTTCCTTTCCATCTATATTTTCTCCTATAATTGTCTTTCTTTTTTATGTCCACCCACTGTGAAACTGTCGACTCTCAATTTCAACCACCTCCCGCTCCATTCAACTCACTTAATTCTTTTTAATTGTTCTGATCACTGCAAGGCAGGAGGGGCGAGGGGAACAAAAAATTTCACTTTTCCCATGTTTTTTTTCATGAATCCACACCATTACTGAATCAGCTACATGTCTCCTGTTTTTTTTTTTTTAATATCATTGTGATTATTATAAACAAAAATCTCAGTATTCTTTGAGAAGTTTCAGAATTTTCCTGACATTGTAGGTTTGTTCATTCAGTCGTTCTTCCTCTGACATTTTGACACTTCTTATCTAGGTTCATGTTACACATGAATGGGCCTGGGCGGGAACTCCAAATGAGGGTGCCGCATGGTTCCGTTTACAGAGACTGGCCAATACTTGGCATCGAATTCTTTTGATACCAGTCACTGGAGGGGTTATCGTTGGAATGATGCATGGCTTAGTTGAGATACTGAACCAAATAAGGCAAACCACTCATACACAGGGTCTTGATTTGGTTGCTGGAATCTTCCCTACCATAAAGGCTATCCAGGCTGCTGTGACTCTCGGGACTGGCTGTTCTTTGGGTCCTGAGGGCCCTATGGTTGATATTGGGAAATCATGTGCTGCAGGCTTCTCTTTGATGATGGAAAGCAACAGAGAAAGGAGAATTGCTCTTGTTGCTGCTGGTGCCGCTGCTGGGATTGCTTCAGGTTTCTCCATTATGCATGCCCTATTTGTGGTTCTGATTTTTTTTTTTCAGCTTATTATGACTATTTCAAAAGCCATCTATTATTAGACAGTTTTCTGCATGCATTTCCTTTTCCCTCCTTTTCTACTTTTGATTACATGAACCAGCATGTGACAACTCTTCATCAAGTATAGTGTACATTAAGAAGACCTAAGACTTTGTTCATGTCTATGGTGGTTAATTTAGAGTCACACACATTAACATTTGCCATTTGTCGATTCTGTTAAATTGGAGGCAGACATTTGATAAATTCACTGAATATGCATTTAATAGTTAAAGTAGTGAAAAAAATGACTTGATGGATGGCTACAAGAGACATTAGATAGCATTTTGGAGCTGTCTGGTCTACACGTAAGAAGGCAAAATATTGGAAAATGAATACCTGAAGAAGGCAGTATTGGGGTTAAATGCACAATTTAAAACAACACCAAAACTTGCCTCAACAGAAAGTTGAAAATGCAAATTGGAGTGCTCCTTCCTCTTTGATTCTTCAACAGAAAGAGGCATATCCACATTTATGTAAATCTTGGTGCATCTATTAAGAATGTTAGTTTCTCATCATTTGGATTGGATTAAAGGAACTTTTGGGGCTGTGGGATTTCTGGGAAGCCAACTATACAAGCCTCAAAGAACAGATGTTTTGGCACAATCCTCCTGTCCAAAGTGGAGTAAATGTTAAGGAACATAAGAGAACAATTGACATTCTTCTGTGCTCGGTGGACATTTTTCTCAATTTAGAAGACAATTCTTGCTTTTGACAAGTCTACCTTTTCTTCTTTATTGTTGCATTGAAAGATTTGTTGCTATGGGCAATACATGATGGGGTTATTTATGATGTCTATTTCTTAATTTTGGTTCTGAATCAGGGCACTGAAACAAGTGCTCTAGTAAGCCATAATGTCCATTAATTGTCCATCAGTGCTTGTATATGTGCTTCTCTTCAAGTAATATGGAATGCCACTGTTACTTGAGCAGTAATCCATATGTTCCTGTTGCATTTGTTTTCTCCTGCAATATGCTTGTTCTTTTCTTCCTTGATAATCTTCATATCTCTCTTCTTGATTAGTTGTTACTTGAGTTGGACATAATCACACTTCGTGTTTGTGTCTCTATTTATTCTTATTTGATGGAGTCTTTCGTCTCCCTATCTCATCATTTCCCTTTTGTTTTTTTGCTCCAGGGTTCAATGCTGCTGTTGCTGGTTGTTTCTTTGCTATTGAAACTGTGTTGAGGCCTCAGCATGCTGAGAATTCACCTCCATTTACAACTGCAATGATAATATTGGCCTCTGTTATCTCATCAACTGTATCTAATGTGTTGCTTGGAACTGAATCAGCCTTCACAGTGCCCTCATATGATCTAAAATCTGCTGCAGGTATAGCTCCTTGTTCTTTCATATATATATTGTTATATCTCGTCTTGACATCTACTATATGTGTGTTTTTGTATCTGGTCATTAGAGCATGCATCGAAGTGTGTGACTATTTAACCTCAGGGTTATTGAAATATATCTGATTTAAGTTTTGAGCACTAGATCTGTAAATCTTAAGTTTTACCATGGGATCATGGGCTATCTTCCTATGCTTATGTGATTATTTGAGATATAATTGTTCACGTGCAAACAATATTGAACTCCTAACCATTTGCACCATCAGGGACTCCTACTGTCTCTCCTTTCCCTTGATCTTTTAAACTGAAGGAAAGGAGAAAGTAAAATCTTCTCATTCAATGTGGCAAGGATTTTGGCACACAAGTAGAAATCTGATTTATATTGTCTAATGCTTATGCTATATATGGTGCTGCTTTGCAGAATTACCCTTATATCTCATATTGGGCATGCTATGTGGCGTTGTAAGTGTGGCCTTCACTCGTTTGGTCACTTGGTTCACCAAATCATTTGAGCTCATCAAGGAAAAATTTAGCCTTCCTGCAGTTGTGTGTCCTGCTCTAGGTTGCTTAGGAGCTGGGATAATTGCCCTCAAGTATCCTGGAATATTATACTGGGGATTCACAAATGTTGAAGAAATCTTGCATACTGGGAAGACAGCTTCAGCTCCTGGAATTTTTTTGTTGGCTCAACTAGCAGCAGCCAAAGTTATAGCCACAGCTCTATGCAAGGGATCAGGGCTTGTGGGTGGTCTTTATGCTCCAAGTTTGATGATTGGGGCTGCCGTTGGTGCTGTGTTTGGGGGATCAGCTGCACAAGTTATCAATTCAGCCATTCCAGGAAATGCAGCTGTTGCTCATCCACAGGCATACGCATTGGTAACTTGCTTATGACTTTGGTAGAAGCAATTCTGACATTTGTTAAAGTTGACAGAAGTACTCAACTATTTTCTATAGGTTGGAATGGCTGCAACATTAGCTTCAGTTTGTTCGGTTCCCTTGACATCTGTCCTCCTGCTATTTGAGTTGACAAAAGACTACAGAATAATTCTTCCCCTCATGGTAATTCCTTCATGATTTTGCCTCATTTTTATGTAGCATGCATTGAAGAGATTATAGGTCTAGGGGGGATGCTGGGATAAGTAGTCTGACAAAAATTTGTCTGCTGCCTTAACTGCTTTCTTTTTATTTAAATCTCCCTCAGATTCTTTTGTTTTGGAAATCTAAGAGATATGTTGATGCATTGAACAATTCAATTTGCAACATTGAATATGCCATAATGCTTTTCCTTGTTTTTTTATTTTTTTTTCTCTAGTGCAGATTTTCCTGCATTTCTCATTTTTTGGAAGTTTCTTGTTTTGTTTCCCTGAGATAATATCAGTATATTAGCTTTGTAAAAACTCACTGTGATTGTAGTTATTTTTTACATGATGTTACACACAACTGCAATGATGTGAAGTCAAAGTAATAAAAATTTCTTGTTTGAAACTCACTGTTAATATGATTAGGTATTCAAACTTGACTTAGTTGATCCTGAATATGTGTGAATTTAACTTTGATTCTTGCATCTCTTGGTTCCTTATCTGATTTGAGGGGCCTGGTACAGACAATGTCAATGGATATTATTCCATCCTTTTGCACTATTTGGAACCTTAGAAGTTTCATCTAGTCGCAAAATTTTCTGACTAGGGTTTGGCATAGCTGTTGCCAATTTTGTTGCTTTTATTATTGTTGAAGGCATCTCATCATTTGATGTTACTTAATTCTGTTTTCTGTCATGAAATTGCAACTAGGGGGCTGTTGGATTGGCAATATGGGTTCCTTCTGTGACCAACCAAGCCAAAGAGACTGAAACATCTGATCCACGTGTTCTGGGAAGAGATTATTCACCTCTTTCAAATGTTGAAAATGAAAACAGAGCCATCTGGAGAAGATTTGACTCCAGAAATGATCTAGAACTCTCAGTCGTAGAAAATGCTGCTAATCTGGATGCAATCAATGAGGACTTGCTTTTAGAAAATCTGAAGGTTTGATATCATTCCGGTTTTATTTCTAGTGCTCTCCTTTCTTCTTTCTTATTCATTTTTTTTATAGAAAATTTCATTCTCCTGCTAATCAATGTGCTCTCTCTCCCCCTCTCTCTCTGTGTCCCAACGTAAAACACCTCAATACCTTCCTCAAAAAAAGATTGCTGAAATAATATTCATTTACATCTGTTCCATACTTGCTTTTTGTCAGGTTAGTAGGACCATGTCAAAAAATTATGCAAAGGTTTCAGCAGCCTTAACCCTGAAAGAAGCCATGGAACATATGCATGACAGCAAGGAAAATTGCATGTTTGTGGTTGATGATGAAGGTTTACTGGAGGGTATACTAACATATGGTGATATTAGACGACTCTCCAAGAAGTCTAGGGATGCTTCCAAGGATGACTCAACAAAAATTGATGTATGTTAATGCTTATGCTGGTTGTCATGATACAATGGGATTGCTATGTTTTTCACAATGTCTTCAGTTACTTTGACTATAAACAACATACCCTTTTGTGATGCAAGTCTCACTGCCATCCTTTTTTTGGGCAATTAGTTATGCTCTTAAAAATGACATGTGCAGTGCTTTACTGTTGTGTTTTACAGGTAAATACCTGTCTAGTTTCCTTCGTTTGTACGCGAGGAATAAGCTATCGAGGGGAAAGTCGTGGACTTTTGACCTGTTATCCAGACACTGATTTGGCAATTGCGAAGGAGCTAATGGAAGCCAAAGGAATCAAACAGTTGCCTGTGGTGAAGCATCTTGGAGGTGCCCACAAAGAAAGAAAGCGAAGAATTGTTGGTATCCTTCATTATGATGCAATCCTGAAAAGTGTCAGGTCCTTATCAGTTTCACTTTCCCAAAGCATCTGATATAATTTGCTTTCTTAATTGTTTTTGCTGCCTGCTTTCTGGCTTCAAACTTTCCATGGTTGCAAGCCTTTTCTTTTGTGTTATTGTGCTTGATAAGTTTGTCTGTTCTTTTTTGTTCATGATGGAACTTGTGTTTAATAAGTTTGATTGGCTTCAGTTTTTCTTTAGATGGCAAAGATTTCTATTGTATGATCTAAATCTCTAAGAGGTGGTATCCATAAAATGGGAAGTCTAGAAAGATGGTTGATACAAGTTGAAATTTTCGATTGGGAGGTTACCACTTCTAAAATGTCATTTTCATCGTGAAGAGTTTAGAATCTAGACCTTTTTGGACTGAAGCTGGTTTTTGCCTTCTGGACTGAAGTTTAGAATATCTTCGTTAGTGATTGTGACATCTGCCAGAATAAAAGTATCTTATTTTTATTCTGGGTTTGGATAGAAATATGTCATGGTGGGTTTTCAATTCTTAAGTATTATTTAAATAACCCTTGTATATGCCAATTAAAGGAATCCGTCATTGCGGTGCCATTTGGTGAAGTTTTGGTTATAGCTAACATCTTTTGTGTCCTTGATTTAAAGGAATTGGTTCTGCTATCCTGAAGTTATATAGGACTTAGTTCTCATAGTTGCCTGTGTGCAGAATACATTTCATTGCAGCTCTGAAAGACACAAAACTGCTTAAAATAACCTCATAGAAGCAAGCCATTGGAAATCGGAAGTGCTTCATTGAGTCAATGTTAATTAGATTGCTATTTTTTATGTTGATGCAGAGAGGAGATGGCGCATAGGAAGTCAGGTTATCAGCTTAGGAAAGAGAGTGATCTTGATGATGTGATGGGAAATGGCCATTAGCATGGTGATACCGGTGCTTATCAACCTTGAAATTACATTGTACTTTTCTCTGAGGCAGGTCGTAAAAAAGATCAGGGTGGCTGATCGTCTCAATTTGCGCCATATGCTACGTTGTGATCAGATAGTTAATGAAAAGGTTTCAAAAGGTGCATAGATAGATGTATTTTTTTTTTTTATAATTGGTATGTATTGCAATGTTGCATTGATGTTAGAAGTAGAACCAAAGTGGAAAGGTGGGATTAAAAATGAACAAATGAGGAGAAATAAATACAAGTTTGATTCCTTTCTACACTCGCGAGGACTGAGTTAGATGCAAGATGGATGATACAGAAGGCAATATACAATATAATTAAGATACGGTTATTTAAAAAGAAAAGTTTACTCTTTTATGTAATTTCGGTCATTGTATCTAAATAGGCTGTCAGGAAAATTTAAAAAATAAATAAATTATAAACGTGTGCCATGCATGTGGCCTTTTTCGTAATCCTAAAGCTAGATGATTGGTCTGGAAACGGTCCAAGAATTACAGCATAAAGGCCGCGTCACCGTTCATTAACGATCAAATCAACGTAAACTCTAAAGCAGTAATGGTTGCACTAGCAATCACATTCTCACTCTTTCCAGCAGGTAAAAGATTGTTCGTGTAACCCAATGACTGTGACCCTGGGACTGTCAAGACTCGCGTATAGGACTTTCGACAAAGCAGAGCGCGTCCCCCAATCCCTATCCTTAAACCCTTAACATCTTCAGGAAAAGGAAAAAAAAATTAAGGCGCCACAAGGAAGATGCATCAATGATGAAATCACCAATTACATATGTGCCTTGTGATGTGACCATTCTACTTTCCTCCGTAACCAAAAAAAAAAAATATATATATATATATATATGTAATAAGTTAAAGTTTGTAAATTTAAAAAGGCAATGAAAACGAATTTACATGTGAGGAGGTCCAAGCGGCAGCCTGGTCATGATTTGATGATACATGGATTTGATTTTGAGCCAGGTTGAGACTGGTTTCTGACATGGGCTCCATCTTCGGTTCATCCTTGGGCAACACAAATCCCATGTTACTTACAGGACTTTGATGCGCTATACAAGGCTGTATTGGCAAAACAGGAATCTTGGCTTGGCCAGGCCCCAAGCCGGCCGTTGCCATATTTGCCAACCCTGTAGCTTCATTCATTCCAAAGGAGAAGCTGGGGGCAGAGCCTAGCTGCTGCCTTCCAGGTAGACTGAAGGATCCAAATGGCGTAGGCCTATCAAATCTAGTCATGCTATTGTGAATTTGTGATGGCTCTGGCCTCAGAACATGGTTCTGAACAGCAGCAGCACCTTGGGCGGGCATGGCATTAGAGGCGCTAGAATTGACATGGCTGCTGTTACGAGCAGCAGGAACATCATGATTGTGCTTCCCCTCATACGTAGTGATAACTGACTTGAGGTCATGAGATGCCCTCTCTACATGCTTCCTCACATTGCATCCTGCGTTAGTACACTTGTAATAGCTCCTGCAAGCAATCATGGAAGACCAAATGTCAGGTGCCATTTATGAGAAAAACAAAAAGGTTATGCAAAGTCATCACAGAGAGAGATACAGAGAGTGACAGAAAGGCAGAGAGGTTTTTGACCCAGTGATGATTTTAACAACCTAGGATTTGGGTTTCCTTTCACAACTTTCTGCCCATACTTGCGCCATCGATATCCATCATCAAGAATATCAACCTCACTTGTTGTCTGGACCACAACCCTGGGCTCACGAATAGCTCTGGTAGCTCCACTCATTTCCGTTGCATAAGATTCAATTTTCCTAGAACATCAGATAACAGGACTAAATTATTGTGGTCAGACATGCAATGCTAGCAATGATTCAGAAAGAAATTGAGATATAATAGAAACCTTCTCTTCGACTCAGATTCATCTCCTTCACCATCATAGCCAACACTGCCATGTGTACCCCTATCATCTTCATCTTCATCATTAGAAAAGGTGGACGAGGCATCCACTGCATCACCAGATTCTAAGTGATTTGGAGCCTGCACCATGGAAGATGGATTTCCAAATTCAGGGCCCACAGATGCTGACAATGTCACCTCTAAATTTTCATGCCTCCAATCAGTTCCAGTAGCAGTTCCCTTGTGTGTATTTGTCCAAAGAGGATCATTATCAGCACCACCTTGTGGTCCACCTTGGTCAGGAATATCCAACTGCATCTCCATGAGTGGACTTGACGATCCAATTGCTGACCTCCGACTGAGTGGAGGTTTGGGATGGTTGTGGGCCCCCTTATATATGATCTCTGTTATGTGACCTTCATGAGAGCGTTCCACTTTCTTCTTAACTGGGCAATTTGAATGTGTGCACTTGTAATAGCTCCGTGGATACTCGCTGCCCTTTACTTGTTTCTGACCATATTTTCTCCAATTATATCCATCCTCGGATGGCATACCAACACCTCCACCAGCAGTCATGGAATCTCCACTGACTCTTTGATCTCCTTCTTCATCTTGTTGTTCATCAAGAGGAGCAGAATGTCCAAGGCTGCCGCCCACAGTATTAAAAACCCCTTGATCTATTGTAGTAGAATTATGTCCACTGTCCTTCTCAGTTGTCCTTGGGAGTTCTGCCGGAAAGTTGAGTGGAATTCTATTCTGAGGCTGGAGTTTTGCTTGTTCCACAACATCAGATGGAAAGGAATTTTCAGATTGAACTGAAACCCGAATGCTGGGAAAGGATGGCGGTGGAACATTGGCCGGAGTTATCTGGATGCAGAAGGCAACATCACTCAGAAAACAAAATGTATTGTGGACCCTGATAATTTAAAAGCTCAACAGTTTCTCGCTTATTAGCTCTAATCAATGGTGACAAATTTTAATATTCAGAACAAACATGAGAATTAAAAAAAAAATATGTGAACTCGCTCCATGCAAGTTTATTTATCCATCTTTTACTCCTTTTTATCTCCATATTGTCAAAAAGGTAAGTTGCCAGGTGTACTTACTTTGCTGGCTGCACCAAGGAAAGAAGAAGAACCAGATTCTGCAACAGGTTTGAATGCAAAGGAAGATGTGTTGATGCCATCAAAAAAATTATCTTTACCCTTATCAGGAGGTTCTGAGACTAACATAGACATCTTACTGTTACCACTAGGGAGAAAGGAGAATTTTCCAGTTGTTGGTGATGGCTGTGCCTGAGAATCAATGGATTCAGCGGTAGCATTTAGTATGCAGTAGAGTCAAAGAATTAACTTCAACTTTCTTCACAATATCAATAGAGGATAGCATCCACCTTAGCAGAAACTTGACACTTAGGTGCCTATTTGTGGAATCTAACATGCTTATCAGAAAGAGACAAAGCTTTGTTCAAATTACTCGATATGACAAAAATAAGGAGGAATAATTCTCTTCTAGTCATGGCAATCATAGAGGCAGGTGAGCTAACAATAGCTAGTCTGACATTTAGACCAGAAACATCAGTACACTACAATTCTAGGTCAAGGCCGACAAAAACGACTATAAATCAGCAAGATTATAGTGAACGTCAATTTTTAAATTAGAAGCCACCATTCTCTTGCAAATCCTGAAATCAAGTTGAGGCTTTGATTTGATTGAATGTCAAGCCAAGGACCTTTAATGGCCGTGGTTTCAGTCTCCTAAATCATACTTGCAACTGGCTAGAGAACCCCAGTGTCCTTACATAATTCCAATGCTGAGGTTTCAGCCATTAAACATTGATGCAGACATAAGATAGTCTAACTTTCAATGTCCTTCCCGAACAGGTCAGATTTATCGAAAAAAAAAAAAAAGTAATAATGGTAACAGGAAAAATACAATGCGGTGATCCGCAAGTGCATAACAGGCACATTAAGTAATAACTGTAACCTAGCATTTTTAGTAAAGAGGATAAGAACATGCAAATGCAAGAAAATTAGAGCTTAAAGTGGTAACCCGGTTGATCCCACTCTCATGGATAGAAGCTTGAACTACAATCAAAACCTTAACTCATCAACTTTATTTGTTTTTAGCCTTGAAGTTCCTTTATTGTCTCTTCAATTTACTTGTCAATCAGGGAACTCCCTTGGAATCCTAATTTAACCATGCATCAATGCCAAACATCAGAACCGTTCATATCTTGTCAATCCACTTACTGCAGAGAGGTTAACACTATATAGTTGGACATACAACTAGGCAAACCACACAATTGGTAAGAATTTTAAGATTTTGAGATTACCAGAGAATTTGAAACAAAAACTGGAGAATCTAACAAGGTTGTTGGGCTGAGACCAGGCGGGATGGTCAAGTAAGGAGACCGACTCTCAGGCTTCAGAGACGGGTCAGTAGACTTGATTCTTTCAGTGTTCAACCTTGGAGCATTAAATCCTGCTCTGGCTGCCATTCTTTCCACGAGCCCTCCACGAGAGCTTGGTTTTTGCTCAGAAAGTGAATCTAATTGATTCAACTGAGCTCCACCAGACCGTGGCAAATCCTTTCTGTTGGTGTTTCCTGCTCTCATCTGTTGTTGCAATCCAGGAAAGAGCCCCTCACTTCTATTTTCCTGAGGATGTTCTGAAATTGCTCTTGAGCCGATATCATCGTCTAAAATTGCTGAAAAAAATGTTCTTGGGCTGGGACTAGGGGGCACCCAATCCCCAATTATAGCAACATTGTCATCAATACCAGCCATGGCTTACAAACTTTGGCTCTGCTTCTTTACAGCTTGTAGTCCAAGTGTTGGCTACTGTGGAAAACCTGGAAGTGTTACGGCCAAAATCATAGCACCAGAAGACAGGCATGGCACACATATACAAAAGAACAGCCAAGCAACTAGGAAAACCAAAGGGAAAAGGTAGAAGGAGGAGGAAAAGGAAAGCCTCGAAAGTCGCAAACTTTTACTTGCAACGAGGATTGGAAAAGGAGGGAAAAGGCAACGCTTTTCAACTGAATGTTGCCACATACAAGATGCCTTAGTCGAAGGATCAAAGCCTTGATCCAACCGTCAGCTGTGTGGAGATTGTTAAGACTTACCTGAACTGAACAGACAAAGAAATCAAATAAACATACCTGAACTGAACAGAGAAAGAAATCAAATAAACATGCAATTCAATAACTTAGTGCCGCCGTCAGGTGTCAACAGGAAATTTGTTTTGCCTCCATAATTTCCAAAGACTTTAGAAAAGTGAAAAAAAAAAAAAAAAGGTATGTATGAATGGATGTACCCAGGAAAAAAAATTAAAAATTTATAAGATAGAAGTCAAAAAGAACGGGTGAATGAATTGTATGGGGGAAGGAAAGAGAGGTAGGTACCTTAAATTGGAAGGCAGGGAAGCCATAAATATCGGGCATAGATTAAAAACATATTCTTACAAAATTGAGGAGCAGAAAGAAAGAAGAATTTAAAGCAAATTGCACCAACAACACGCGCGCTAGCTCAGAGAGAGAGAGAGAGAGAGAGAGAGAATGAAAATGATTACCTGATTGATTGATTGAGGAGTGAAGGCTGAGATGATGATGATGATGATGATGATGATTTGAAGGCGACCCAGAAGCACCGCCAGCACCCTCAACAACAACATGAACCAACCCTGACCCAGAAGACTCCGTCCGACTCAGAGACCCAAAACCGGTCCGACCCCCTTAATCACAATGCAAACAAATATGACTAGTTTTTGTTTCTTTATTTTTACATTTTTATCCCTCTCCCACTCAATTCAACGGGAATTGGAAGAGAGACTGCTTTTTTCAGTCTAAAGGAACCAAGAGGCCAAAAAGAAAAAGTTTAACCCTTTCTCTCTCTCTCTCTCTCTCTCTCTCTCTCTCGATCAGTTTTTTTTTTTTGGGTCCAAAATGAAATGATGATGTTTAACTGGAATGAGGAGGAAATAGCGAAAAGCGACATAGGGAGGTAACATGAAATGAAATCTACGCTAATATTTCTTTTTAAAATTCATTAAAGAGAAAGAAGGTTGAAAAAAAAAAAAAAAGGAGGAGAGTCAGAGGAGATGATGGTAGAATGGCGCATGGCGGTGTGGTGGGAGTGGGACGGAAGAAGGGGGAGGGGACCAGAAAGAAAGAAAGAAATGAGATGGATGGAATCTTTGAAGATTTGCCAACAAAAAGCCAAAAATAAAGTTAACAACAACATAACAGCACTCTGATCTCATTTTGAACCGAGGGCAAACCGGCTCCCCTTGCCTCAACAACAACAACAAGCGTAGGGACTTTTAAAACGCAGTTCCATTCTCTTTCTCTCTCTCTCTTTTTCCCTTAAAAATTTTTTGAATTTTATTTTATTTTTTATTTTTTTTACTTTTTACTCTTCCTTTTTTTCTTTTCCTTTGAATCATAATTGTAATTGATTGATTCTCTCTCACTCACTCTTTTTTTTTTGTCTTTCTTCCTGCTATTGTTACTTATTTTTATTGTTTGTTTGTTGTCATTAATGTCGTTTATTTAACTAAACTAACTGATTTATTCCTCGTTTTGGAGTGAAATTTGTGTATGTTCGTCCCCCTCTCGCTGGCTTCTCAATCTCACGAACACCTGTCTGGCCATCCTTTGGTTCCTCCATTCATCGCAATGCCATCTACGGCTGGGTCGGTTACCCAAAAGCCAAAAAAGGAAAGAAATGATACTCTTTTTTTTTTTTTGGGGGGGGGTGTGGGTTTGAGCTAATTATAACAAGAAAAGGAAAAATGAAAAATGATAACCAACTCAAAACTGCTAAGCTAAAACTCACTCAACTCTCAACTCTTTTTGTCCCTCTGTTCCCTCCTCGAGTCCCGGGGGAGCTGCATGCATTGCCCTTAATGCCCACTTCATACATACGAATAATGATATATATGTGCGTGTGCGCGCGCGCGCGCGCGTATGGATATGTTCGATCATCTCCCTAATTTCCACCTCATTTCTAAATCTCAGTTGATTTAATGCCACGCAGGTGCATAATTAATTAGATGCTGTTCGATAACTTACTTTACATAATTTTTGAGTATCCTCCTTCTGAAGATAGAGGAGCTCTCACTTCGACTTCTCACTTCTCGCCCACCCCTTCCCTTCCTAATTAAAGATAACGTTCGGACCTACCTTTCTACTTGCCTGAGCTCCCAACAACACTAATGGACCACATAAACCTATTCGGCTATTATGCGGTTACTATTATATGGTATCCTATCGTTGCAATGTATAAAAGATGTTGCCTGATGCCAGCATTCATATATAACTAACATCCATGCAGTAAGTGAGAAAAAAAAAATAAAAAAAAGAGGGTAACATATACAGTCTGTAGATTAATTCGGACCATTAATTGCCAATCAAGCAAATCCATATCATGTCCATGATCTAAATTAATTCAACGTAAAAACAGAAAACAAACAAACAAACAAACCGACCAACCAAGCAAGCAAGAAAAAAAAAAATTTATTGTAGGCAACGGCAACAGGTCATGATATATATAATATTTTAAATTAAAATAAAATTCGACGGCACTTCCAGAGAAGGCGGATGAGCCAGACAACCGCCACCAAAACCAACGCAACTAAACTCTACGGAGGAGAGGAGGGGACGAATCAAGAATATGCGCAGAAGACCGTCCATCCTACTTATATTATTTACCATTATTAGGGTTACCAACTCACCGATGACAAGGACAAAGGGAAGACGAAGTGGGAAAATAATCATAATAATAATAATATTATTATTAAACTTAAGTATTTTTAACTTGATCTTTATTAATTTTGTTGTAGTTAAGATTGTACTTGAAATGTAACCGCGGTTTCAAGTTTGATCTTAATCAGTCAAACATTCAACAATCAATGTTGGTTAGACTTTAGATTACATAATAGGATACAAATAACAGATCTTTTAATTACGTTGAAAATCTTGGTTAATAAAAGGCGTCATTGATTTGATTATGATAGACACACACGCATGTAAATGTGTATATAGAGTAAGAGGTTGGATTAGTGCACCTGCGCACAGCATTCCTGCATATCCTAATTAAGAGTAATTTCTTCTTCTTCTTCTTCTTCTTACACCACCGTAAGGAGACCGATTACTACAACAGCGGAACATATAACATACATATTAATTGAAGGATGCAAAACTGTCATCCACCAATTCTCACTCATCTGATTATTAAGAAGATGACATTTGCAGATGACCCAATTGTTATTGGCTTTTGGGGATCAAAGGGCTCTGACTTCTTCTCGTAAGCGTGTGTGTGTGTGTGTCTATATGAGCTCAAGAGATATGGCATGGCAAGCTGGCCCAGATCAACTAATTAATTAGAGAGGAGGAACTAAGATAGCTACTACAGCCAAGAACCAGGGAGCAATTTTCTCAAAATTTACGAAAGGGATGATGAGTGTGTTTATGCGGCGCACGCTTTGGACTTGGAAAATAATAACATGCAAGGCCAAGGCGTTTTGATGTGGGAATCTTTGTACATTGTTGCAAAGTTGAATTCCTATTTTGGGATATGTAGAGGGGGGCATGGAATGATCAGATTTTGAAGGGGATAAAGTTTTAATCAAGTAGAGAGAGGCTGAGTGAGCGGCTGGCGTTGTCCGGATTGTCCATCTTGTGCAATAATTGCTTATTAAAAGTTCATAAAAAACAGTTCGTTGATCTAGTCAAGTAAGGAAAATAAAAGATTAGAGGATCAATATGAATGCAATGATCTTTGAACGGCCAATTGGACGGACGAGGAAATGAATAATAAACGGAAACATGGGATGAAATACGTGCAAATTGATGGATCGGAAACGGTATCCAGGCAAATAAAAGCACCACTGACAGGGGGCCGCTCTTGGGTCCCACATAAAAATCAAAATATAATTTTTTTAACCCTTGTTATTGGGCCCTATTTGAGGATAATATATATACACGTACGTTTTTCTAACCCTTACCTTTGCCCCCAAATTCACGGGAAAAAAGGAGGAAAAAAAAAAAACAAAACAAAAAACATAATAAAACCCAAAAAGGTTGCTGCGTTAGGGATGCGTCAAAATGTTGCGTCCCTGTAGCGGCGGCCTGTGTATGTGGAAAGGTAACCAGTTGAAAAGGTAATATAATATTGCATAATTAACTAACAATCGTTGAAAAAGCCAGATTTCATGCACAAGTGTGAGTGTATGCATACACATATGTAAAAATATAAAACACAAAAATAAATATATTTGCGTGTGTCTAGATGCATGTGTGTATGTATGCTTGTATGTGTGCATGTGCATGTGTATGTACGGTACAATATATCATTCAAGGATCGCTGTGGTGGCGTGGAGAGATATGGTACTCAAAAAAGTAATAAGTGATAAGAATGAGAAGGAAGCAAAGTGCAAATGAAATCTTCCTTGTCCTTTTTCGCTTGTTGCTAGTGGGTGGTTAACTCCCTTCTTAGAAAGCAGTAAACAGAGAATAATAGTACGCAGTAGAAGAAAACGTGGGGTCAAGATGATCCTTTATCTGATTTGACCCATCCTTTTCTCCTTCTGCCATGCCATTCCATGCCGGGTGGCTTCACCCTTCCCTTCCCAGGCGCCGCTACCCACCGAATGTTTCTTTACAAATACAATTCACAAACATGCCGATGCCAGAGCCAATTCACAAATACACCTTCCTTTTGGGCTTCTTTGTTTTAAACCTTCCAAATCCTTTGTTACTTTAATTCTCTTATTATTTTATTTATTTTTTTTTTTTCAATAATTGTAACACCACAAGTATTACAATCCAAGGAGTGGCAAAAACGCAGCCACCAACTATAATTTAGTTTCACTTTAAAAAAAAAAAACAAAACACTGCGATTTATCAACCTACAAGCAACAATTTTCAAGCATACATATGTGTTCCATCTGTACTGACATGAACGATATATCCACCAACTAAACCCATGGATTCGCAGATTTTTTTTTTTTTCAAGGATAGTGTTTAATGCCCCATTAAAAAGAGAAGTTGTGATAATTTCTCCCTTCACCCCCACCCATTTTTTCCATTGCCATCCCCCCACTTTTTTTTTTTTTTTTTTAACGTGTGTTGGTCCCAACCCACAATAAGAAAGAAAATTCATTGGAGGGGACCCCAAAATGGCTGGTAGGTGGCCGTGATGGAAAAAGGGGAGGTCATCTTGGGACTTGGACCTGGACAATATCAGAGTGGAAATTTTTGTTGTGCGAGAAAAACCAACCTTTTTTCCTTCGTCAATAAGAGGAGGAGGGAGGACTGAACTGCATGACCACACGATTTCAGTGTCAGTACAGCTGCCCGCCGTGGCCCAGTATGGGACCCTCACCGCCACACCACCGTTCTCTTAGCATCAGTGTGCAATTGCGCCTGCATGAATATTGGGCCTCTTCTAAGAGAGATTAAGTCTATCCGTATCAAAGGACCATTTGATGGCTCGAACTGAACTCACCTCTACTCCTCGGCTTTGGGTTGCAGTTCAGACCCAGCCGTTTTGTGGGTTTTTCTCCGCTGCACCAGCGACCGGCCTGTGGGTTTGATTCAGATTTATATGATTCTTACGTTATTTCATTAAAATAGTAATAATAATAATAATTATTATTATTATTAAACCCTTTTGGGCACTAATACTCTCTCCATTCTCTTGCTGAACATGTTACAGAAAAGACAAGCCATATGTTAGGCTAGGCGCTAGAGACCAACAAGATATAGGTTACTCGCAGAATTGAATTCAATGGTTCTGAGTAAACCAATCCAGTAAGCCATTCCATCAAATACACTGATCACCGCGGACATCAGAGTTCACTAAAACCGAGGCGAGTGAAGAAATTTTATCTTTTACTCTCCAGCCAGCGCTTACTGCAACTTTACAATACCCTGACTTCAGCATTCCAGCTTGTTATGAACATCAAGAATTGGCAGCCGAAAAATGGAAAACTGTAAGTTAGCAAAACTGTGACAGAAAGAAAAGGCTAACGGTAAAGTAGGCAAAGTTATAAGTATTCAACACAACACAACAGTTATGACAGAGAAAACAAACAAATATATATGTTATTCATGATGGCTGAGCAACTGAAAATCCGTCAATGGGTTCTCCCCATATTTCTTTCTCCGTCTCATTCGTTGAATCACTGTCCTATTATTTACACCGGCGAGTGACTTAAGTTCAAAACTCAACTGAGCAGGGGAGACTATGTTTCTCTGAATTCATCAATCACCGTATCCTTTACTGAGAAACCATCCAAACTATCATTCTCAGAATCAACCTGAAGCTCCTTGAACATAGCCATCACCTGTATCATGGTTGGCCTCTTGAAAGGCCTATCATCAAGGCACTCAAAAGCAATTCTGAGGCATTGGCACAATTCAGCCTCAAATGCTTTCTGTGTTATCAACTCAGGGTCCAGTATCCCATGATTTCTGTTCTCTCCATGAAGCTGCCTTGCCCATCCAACAAGGTTGTTGTCTTCACCAAACTCCGATGTGTCTATTGGCTTCTTTCCAGATAGAAGCTCCAGTAATATCACGCCATAGCTATAGACGTCACCTTTTGTCGTGCACCTAAAACTCTGGTAATACTCAGGAGGCACATAACCCGGAGTTCCTGCCAGTGTACTTACGCTTAGATGTGTGTCAAGGGCATTCACCAATCTTGCCATGCCAAAATCAGAAACTCTGGCCTCCAAATTTTCATCTAGAAGAACATTGCTGGACTTCATGTCCCTGTGAATTATGTGAGGTATGCAGCTGTGATGAAGGAATGCCAGACCTCTTGCTGCGCCTATTGCAATCTTTTTTCTTGCCACCCAGTCAAGCCTTTGGTGCCCTCCTTTGACTCTGTCATGAAGAACAGCCTCTAGACTTCCCCATTTCATGTATTCGTACACAAGAAGCCTCTCCTCCCCAATTTTGCAATATCCCAGTAAAGGAACGAGGTTCCTGTGCTTGATCTTCCCAATGGTTTCCATTTCTGCCATAAATTCTCTGTCTCCCTGACCTGTAACATGAATAAGTTTCTTTATTGCAACAACGCAACCGTCTCTTAGTTGGGCTTTGTAGACTTCCCCAAACCCTCCAGAACCTATCAAGCTCTCAGCACTGAATCCATTAGTAGCTTCAAGCAGATGGGCAAATGTCAGTTTACGCAGAGGTTTCTCAAATGTAGCAATGTTGATGCTCAAAGGCTCAGGAACACCTGAAACTTTCCAGCTGCTACTACCCGAAGTTGGAAGGCTTTCAATGTACTTTTCCCTTCGTTCCTCTTTCTCTTTGTATTTCCTCATGCGATAGAGAGCTAGCATCAGAGCAAAGATGCACAAAACAGAGAAAGTGATGCCAATGACCATCCCTGCCGTGACAGTCTGTTCATCTCGCTGCCTATGAAAACCCGGTGGCCAGCCTCCAAAGCCACAAGGGGGCAATGGTAGTCCACAAAGTCCTGAATTGTTTTCATATCTGGATGCCGGGAAGGTGGTAAGCTGACCTCCAGAAGGAATGGGACCAGTGAGGTTGTTGTTAGACACATCAAGGTCACTAAGAAATGAGAGAGAGCCTAGAGTCCCTGGGACAAGTCCTTGAAGGTTGTTGTGAGAAAGATCCATTACCCCAATTGCCTTTAAACCTCCAAAACTATCAGGAATATTTCCTGTTAGCCTGTTGTGCCCCAAGTTCAAGACCTGCAAATAGTTCATTGACCCAAAATTCTCAGGGATCGTTCCTGACATGGAATTGTACGAAAGATCCAGGTAAATCATGCTGCCATTGCTAACAAATGTATAAACTGTCAAGCCAGAGTAAATTCTAGTAGTTGGACAAGAGTGAACCATAGGAAAATTTTCCAACCTCTCTGGCCGGATCCCCTCAAATTCAACTAGTCCTCCAGCTCCTCTACAAGATGTCCCGCCCTCATTTCTTACAAATTCAAACTGCTTCCCAGATACAACTCCTGCAATAGTTAAACCAGCTTGGTTGGCAAGCTCGGGAGGGAGTGGGCCGCTAAGGTTGTTGCTGTTCAAATCAAGCCAAATGAGGCTCTGACACTTGCCAAGTTCTGGAGGTATCCGTCCAGTGAGTGAATTGTTACCCATTTGGAGGATGGCAAGGTTAACAAGATTTCCAATACCTGAAGGAATTTCTCCCGTGATTAAATTGCTGGAAAGTGACACCCAAATCATATTGGTGCAATTGCCAACGGAATGCGGAATGCTTCCAGTGATGAGATTGTTGTTAAGGATCAAAGTCTCGAGGTTTCCTCCGTTGACACAAATGGCTTCTGGAATTTCACCAGTGAGGTTGTTTGCCCACATAACCAAGTCCAAAAGATTTGGCAAGGTCCAAACCTGCGAAGGAATTGGTCCATTCAAGTTGTTGAAACTAAGATCAATGCTACTCAGATTCTTGCAGCTTCCAAGTTCCGAAGGGACATATCCTGATAGGTAATTGTTGGCTAGAAGTAACTTTTGGAGAGGAGAGGAGTTTGAGAAGGAGCAGAAATCAGAAGGAACATTCCCAGTAAAGCCATTAGAACTTAGGTCAAGAACCTGAAGCTGAGTACGATTTGTTAAAGTGTGCGGCACAGGACCAGTTATGTTGTTGAACGGTACGTACAAAGATTTCAGATTTTGGAGCTTACTGACAACAGTAGAGAGGAAATCTCCTGATAGTACATTGTTCCCGAGGTTTAGAATCTGCAAAGAAGAAGAACACGAAGCAAAAGTAAGAGGCAAGCCACCAGTGAGCTTGTTTCCAGATAAATCCAATTCCTGGAGAGTACCGCAGGCCTGTCCCAACTCAGCAGGAATATCACCAACAAAATGATTGTGGGCTAAAGAAAGTTGCCTCAGATTCTTGAAGCCTCCCAATAAGGCACCAGGAATCTTTAATTGCAGCTCATTGCGGGAGAGATTAAGTGTCTCCAGAAGCTTACAGCCACTTAGACTAGGTGGGAACTCTGTGCCAGAGAGCCTGTTTTCTGACAAACTGAGCCAAGTGAGATTGCTGCATCTCCCGAAATCTAGACTGGAGAAAGTGCCAGAAAAGTTGTTCTTAGAAAGATCCAGATATTCGAGAGTTGGTGGAGAGTCTGAGAGGAAGCTAGGAGGTATGTCCCCGGACAGTAGATTGCGTGAAAGGTCTAAAGTGGAAAGAATCTTGCAAGACAAGGGAGTGGCACCAAGTTTTCCTGCAAGCTTGTTATTGGAGAAGTTGAGGAGTTTCAAATCCTGACAGCTTGAAAGAGAGTAAGTCAAGAGGGTCGAATTAGAAATACGGTTGCTGGAGAGGTCGAGCTGAGACAGAGAAGGACTAAAGTGGAGAGCGCCGCCAGGAATGGAATTGTGAGAGAGGTTGACATAAGCCAGACGATTACAGGAGAAAAAGAAGGAACTTGGGGGAAGAGGGTCGGAGATGTTGTTGGAGGACAGGTCAAGAGTCTCGAGTGCACAAAGGGTTGAAGTGGAGGCAGAAAGATCAGCGGCTGAGAAAGAATTGCCTTGTAACCTGAGATGCCTGAGGGATGGCAAGGCTGTGAGGTAAGGGAGGTGTAGGCTGCCAACGAGGCCTCCGTTGCTGAGGTCTACGGCCGTCACGTGGCCGTCAACAGAGCAGAAGACGCCTGCCCATGAGCATGGGGTAGGAGAATCGGCGGTCCAGTTGGCCAAGTAATTGTTGCGATCGAGCTGAACAGAAAGTTGCTTGAAGCGCAACAACTCCACAACTTCATCATTGCCGGTTTGCCGTGAAGACAATTCTCTGGCGTGTGATGAGGAAATTGAAAGGAAGGGGTGAGCGAGAAGGAGCAATACACAGCCAAAGATGATTTGCTGAGAAGATGCCCACACCCTCCTCCATATTTTCTCTGTCATTTTTTCTTCGTTTTCTCATGAACAGGTATAAATGTCTTTCGATCCTTTGTCGTTGTCGAAGTGGGTTGAAACTAAAGCCTTTGGAGACTTATAGCAGAGGTGCCTAAAGCTCTATCCACAGAAGAAAAAAAAAAATCCTGAACCTTTCACTTGTGTCTCTGTTTTGGCCGCGGGCGCCCTTCATTTAAAATCAACTAAGTAAACATGGCGGCCACGGCGGCGACTGCAGCAGCAGCTGCTTCTTACTTTCCTTCTTCTATTTCTATATATGATGACGATCACATTCAAATCTGTTGTGGACTAGATACGGATTGTGGCATGGTTTAGTGATCGAAACACGACTTGTGAAGCAAATTACATATATGGTGGGAAACAATCACTGCAAGAAAGTAAACAACCAAGTATTCAGAAGTCAAAGCGGGAGAGAAGTAACAACGAGACATAGAAAAGGAAAGCCAAAAGCAGAAAGAGAAGGAGAGGGAGGAGACGGAGAAGGAGAGGAAGGGAGGGAAATTTTATAAAAAAGAAGGACGAGATGAAATAAATAGCCGAATACCTGATCAGCTGTACTATTTATACAAATCAAGGTAATCTACGATGGACAGGTTGGGTTAAAGAAGACGAGGTGTGCGCAGCGTGTGGGTACGATGTGCAGAAGAAGTGTCGGCTGTCTCTCTGTCACTCAGAGACTTTAAATTTGAGTACTTTTTGAGATTGGATGTTGAGTCCCGCTGACTGACATCAGACATCAAACACATATCTAGCGCCCCCGCCCACTCACATGCTGATCATCGTCAGTTTTAGTTGGTAATTCACAGAAGAAAAAAAAAAAAAAAAAGAGACAGACAAACAAACAAAGTGCAAAGCAACAAGTTTTAAGAGAGACGAAAAGAGAGAGCTGTGTGCTATAAGAAAGACAAATGCTAAAGAAGAGGAAGAAGCCAGAGAACAGCAGCAGAGGAAGAAGCATATGAAAAAGGAAGAAAAGGAGAAGTCAGTCTATAAGGGCTAGGCTTAGCTGTGCAACTTGAGAAAAAATGGCGCTCGTTTGCTTCAGCGGGTTAAAAAGTTACTGGGAGATATCATTTCGTTTTATTTTATTTTATCACTTGGAGTTGTGGCAACTGGAGCCCCCCTCCCCCAAGAAAAAAAAAAAAAAAAGAGGTAATGAGTAATAAAATGTGGGAATGGAAGGTCGTGGGATGCAGCGCAGAATGATGCCTCCCCGCCACAGCCAACTCGCTGGCTTTTGTCTCGTTTGTCTATTTGTTTTATTATTATTATTATTATTATTTATTTTTGTCTCTCTTTCTCTTTCGTAAATTACGGGTCCGCTCCCTCAAAAGTTTTGTCAAACTTAAATTTATCGATTGGATTTGGATTCGATTCTCTTCTCTCTCTCTCTCTCTCTCTGCCCTAAATTCTTCTCCCACTTTATTTGTCTTTGTCTTTGTCATCGTCTTTGGTTGAATTTGGGGAGCCAGAGGCTGTAGATGCACGCTTCCTCCGGTCTTCCCTCCACCCACCACCCTGTCAATGTCACGATGTCTTCTTTTTCTCCCTCTAAGATGTTATAAAGTTTTATTATGGTAGCACGCATATCGAACCCATAAATTAAACCCACAAAATTTAAATCGTTGTTCGTAGTAAGTTTTTAACCTTAATCATGATTGCCACTGGTTCATTGTTACTAAAATGCAACCAAACGATTCAAATCAAGTAATTGACAGTTCAAAATTTTCACATCTAAAATCTAACATTTCATTTATCCGTTTCTCTATAATCTTCAAATTTTATGTGATATATTTTTTTCTTTGTGTTTGAATACACACACATATATGTATATATAAAGTAACCGGCAATCAACCAAAACCACGTGAACAAATATTTCTCTCTCTCTCTTTTTTTCTTTGTGGGTTCTGGGCTTCCGCTGGGCACATTTACAAAACTGTCAACTGTTTGACCGACCCAACATGGGCTCACAACTCGTGCGCTGCAGCAGGGCCGAAGTTGGTGGTGCCAGAGAACCCAGACTTGTCCGGACGACGAGAGGCGGTCTCTCATAAAATGCTGGAGGAAGTTCGAACTCTCGTCGGTGTCTCATCCTCCCTCTCTTACTAAGGCCAATTTTTTTTTTTTTAAAGGTTGGTGGTGCCAGTAGTTTTCGAACAACATGAAGGTACAACAGTGAATTCTAACTGTAATCACCCCCAAAAATTATTCCAATCCTTCCCTCCTATTGGCTCAATATTCCTGGCTATAATCGGTTTTGACAAATACATACATATATATATATATATATATATATATATATATATATATATATATATAAAAGGAATACTAAATACCCACATATAATTCTCAGATATTCCGTCCGAAGCCTTCTATTCTTCTTTTGCCACCTTGTTGATCCATAATAAGTTGAAGGAGGCATTATCTCACCCACCGTGTCAACTGCCATCCAAATTGAACTGTTTGTGCTCGTATATTCACCCTATTTTGGTAATCTTTTCATCCCCTTCAGGCTGCAGCCATGAAATGAAAGTGGTTGTGTACCGTTTCCACAAGACCATGAGAGCCTAGGCCGGGGGATGGCCTTTTCACTTTTTGCAAATCAAGCATCTTCATCGTCATTCAGTTTATTAATTACCAAATCATAATAACAAGAATACGACACCCACAATTCATAACTATTAGATTAATAGGTAAAAAAAAAAAAGAAAAAAAAAAGAGTTAAAATCTTTTATACACGTGTTCCCCGTCCGTCTAAGTTAATTCAGAACTACTAGATTAATAGATAAAGCATATTATAATGTACTACCATTCGCACTGGCCACAGATTTACACCAAATCCAAGTTATTTGTTTCCCATTAAATTAACCCGCGTGGACCTAATTTTTATCTTCTTATAATTTCGTACGTCCTCTACTAGTAACATCCTTCAATATTTTATGATGGAAGTTGTGTTTGGATGTGTGCGTCTTTTGCCCTTGAGTGAGAAACGGAAGACTTGGTTGAGAACTTAAAATAAATAATAAAAAAATTACATTTTTTGAACGAAACTTTTATACAGTAAGATTTTAAAATTTTATTATTTTTTATTATTTAAAAGGATAACTCATTAATTATAATATAAATAATTTTTTATTATATTTAGACTCGTCTTTCAAAAAAAAAAAAAAAGAGGAAAAAGTCGGAAATGACTAAAGAAAAGTAAGGTAGTTGTTTTTAGGTCAAATTGACGGTGTGACATGGATTAGAAATAATATATGATTAAATAACAAAAGGGACAGCAAATGAGCATTACCCTCTCTCTCTCTTTTTTTTTTTCTAAAGCATGCATGAATCTTACATCACCAATTGATAGTGAAAGAAACGACTAATATAGAAACCTGAACCATTTGAAATTTCAAATTTGAACGAATAACAACGAATTCATGATGGAATCCTAAGCGATGGGTAGCCTAACATGTGAAGAGACGTGCAAATCACCTCAGCGGGGTTTCCCTGCATATAATGTCTGTAATGCATGTGTGTGTGTGCGCGCGTGTGTGTCAGTTGGTCAATGTGCATTACATACTTTACTTCAAGTTTTTTTTTAATAAAAAATAATATATATATATATTTATTATAATATTTATAAGTTGAAATTAAAATTACTTATTAATTTTTTTATAAGAAAATTATTATTGAATATTGTTGAATTCATTTAAATTTTCTTTACATATAACTTAAATATTAACTAATTTAATATTTCAAACAATTATCGGATAATTAATCAGATTACCCACCCCAAATGGTTACTTAAGAGTCTTAAAGAAGCAAGATATATATACTTAATTAGTAATGAATATTTTGAAAGACGATACTGGGGCCGCGCACGGGGCGCAGGATATGGGGCCGTGCATCTACTTGTTTGTAATATTACGAATTATCGTGCCAGCCCTGCCAAAGTGTGTAGGACTTACAACTCAAAAGCCATTAATTAATTAATGATGATAAAAGTGAGAAAGAAGAATAATTGATGTAAAATCTATGTGATTTGGGGAAGCAGTTTATCGTGCAAACGGGTGCATCAATATATTTCTATTGATTATAATTATACATAAAATTTGTATGTTTTCTAATTCTCTTGAAGTGTTATTAAGTTAACATATTTTTTAATTTAGATATATTTATTTAATTGATATTTTATATTCATTAATTTTATGCCTTTTTAAATGTGCCTAAATCATATTCATGGTCATTACTTTTAATTGTATATTTTAGTAAGAATTTTCAATTTATTATGAGCGTATTATTTCTTGAGCCATTGATTGCGTGTATCATGGAAACACGTAAGAAGCTCTTCACCTACGTTATTTCTTTGCCAAAATACTTTTGTTTACGTAAAATTTTTGCAAATTATAATACCAATTTATATTCTCATTCTCGTGAGGTGGGCCCTTAACAGCGGCAGCCACCCCTCATATTGAACGCTCCTCGCATAGAGAGAGGTAGGCGCACATATGTTTCCACAGACATTACACTAACTAACGATATGGATTGACATGCAATATTTTGCCAATATAAATAACATGGAGTTACCATGCACAAAGAACGTTTTATGTCACTTGGCCTAGAATAATAGATGATTTACACTGGCCAGCCAGCTAGCTAGTTTATTTGTAGCGAGACAGCCGCCACCCACCCCCACCTCCCCCCTCCCTCCCAAAAAAAACAAAAAAAAAAAAAAGAAGAACCAATGGATTCTTAACAACAAGGTGTCTGCCATTTAACACTAAAGTTATGCGGGGTGGGGTGATACACAGCACAGAATTAATTTATAGTATAGATCGGCATAATTTCATACATATATGCATATCATAAGTTGATATAATACAGATATGAGTATCTATCAACACAGGAATATGAATATAATCTGACTCATTCATCAGTGATTTTTTTTTTTGTTTTTTTCAACATCATTCATCGATGAATGACTGAGAGATAAAATAAACTATGATGTTATAATTAATGTTTCACTAGAAAACAGGGGAATCCCTAGAAACAAACCGGGCAGATTTCTGGACTGTCCCTTTTATATTCCATTCTTTTCATTTCTTTCTTCTTTTTTGTTTGAAACTTTTGGTGTGGCTCATTACATGTATATATGTATATAGGTGCAGGGGCTTATACTTTCTTGGTTGCGATTACATTACCTTTGAGCAGATTTTGGGAATGGGGCTTATGGGACCCTCTAGGTCTAGGGCACGTGCGATTCTGTTTTCGGCAAGCGGGCGGACGCACAGCTTTGGTCTTTTTTTAAATAAAAAAAAAATCAAATTAAATATTTATTATTATATATAAATATGATACTAATATTGTTATGTATATTTATAATTACTATATAATATTTTATTAAATTAAAAATATTCATATAATTATTTAGTATTAATAATATTATTAAAATTATTACATTTTATCAATGTCATCATAATCAATTAAACTTTAATTTTAATATGATAGTAAAAGTAATCAAGCTTTTAACTCTATCAGTATAGATATATTATACAAGTCAGTCAAAATTTATCTAACAAAAGTAAAATATCGAGTAGAGAAGCAAACATGTATATATTGTTGATTCCAGCCAATAAGATCATAATAAACCAGCCAAGAAATTCAGTAGAACAATTAAGAAAAACATTATAATGTATGAAATTCGTACGTACTATGGAAATGGAAGTCTGCTGAGAGAGAGTTGTTCCGTATCGATCATTACAAATACAATACAGCCCTAAAGCAAATGGTGCGGTAGAGGCGTAATTTCCATTATTTTAGCGAAAGAGGGCGAGGGGAGAGATGCTACATGTATTGGCCTCAAGGGTAATACCCTCGTGTCATGCATCTTTCATCAAACCGAGACGATGTCGATCGAGAGTTTTAGTCACTCTTACGTTACATATATTGATCAATCTTATATGTACCTATACATGTACATATAGTTTACTGCTGAGACTCATCATCGGCGTCGGGTTAGGTCAAATCGTTCCATTTTATCAACCTTTGCTCTGCTAGTTGAAAGCCACCGTAAAATATTACTTAAGGTTTAAAGCCTTTTAACGGGAAAGACGGGGAGGAAAAAAAGTCCAAAGCAAGGAATTGTGGTGGGGTAGGGGGCGCTGTCACGCTGCTGCCTTGGCCCATATTAATCCGTTTGTTCGTTTAGCGTCGGCGCACCAAACCAAACATGACAACAAACATCAGATTTTCATTTTTTTTCTCTCCCATCTAAATTAGACAATAATGGGATAGCATACAATGATCCATATACGTGTGTGTGTGTGTGTGTTTTTTTTCTTTGGTCCAAATTTAATGATCTATGCGTGTTCTATGACTTTTGGTTTTGACATAACCAGGAAACGACCAAATTATGAGTGAAAAGCAATAGCTAGCGATTACTATATCGTTTGATAGATACCATTTTTTTCCCCCCCTCTTTTCACGATGTCAGTGCAACAGCAGTAATCGGATAGAGATGCGAGGTTTCGTCTTCAATTATATCAAAACCAGTCGTCAATATGTTGTTCATGATGCCAGTTGTATATAATTACTTAATTAGCGTACTAATTAATTTATTTACTTTAGTCTCCAATTAATACGGCAATGCCAACACCAATACGTATACTATTGCTAGGTTTGAAACTCAGTTGCTTGATAGGCGGCCAAAATTAAGGTGTAAAGTGACAAGTAATGAAACCGTCCACACCAACAGCAACAAGAGCAACAAAGACAACAACAACGACAAAAGGGACTCCGACTGGGTAAATAATCTAATGGAGCATGGTTCGTCGTTATTAACTTCGTGAAATGGCGGATGAATCAGAAACAAAGATGAAGACCATGAATATCTTTCGTTACATGCTTGAAGTCTTAATTATACATGCCAGTCAAGAAAGTGGATGCATTTATTTGCTATGATAGCTTGACACGGACCGTCAGCAGGCATCTGGTTGCAGCGCAGCGTCACATTATGTCTGCTCTGAATTGTGATGGTTTGTTGCATCAAGTCAAAGTGACAACTGCCAAAAACACCTCCCAACCCCCCTGGCCCACCTAAAAGGTAGCCCAAAACTCTGCATGTACGATGTAGGTCTATTTGGGCTTAAACTGTTCGGTCCAATTTTAAATTAAGATTGTTTTCGGCCGTGGTGGTGGGATGGAGAGCAGAAAGCCCAAGGAATGTCGTAGTAATGATTAACTGGAGGAAAGTAGGACTCAGAAGATGACATTATTAACACAACAGACAACCAACCGGACTACAAGCTGTGCTACTCGTTCATGGGTGAAAAGGTTGGTGGTGTGGTGCTGGTACACGGACCAAGGCATATGACTTAGTACGAGTCAGTTCAGTCGGATCAAATTGTCAAATTTGCAAGACTTGCAGCAGCAAGCAGCCGCCTACATCCGATCCACTTCCTCTCTCTCCCTCTGCCATTCTTGCGCTTCCACTAGTAAATTTGTGCTCTCCTTTTGTTTTTTCATTTCTTTGTTAGTCCTTTGCTTGTTATGCACGCGTTCTCACGCACGAACACACACCTTCTATCGTTCACGAGACAATTTCGTCGATCGTTAACTGGTGAAACTTTGGGTTTGATGCCTTCTTTTTCCTTCAAAACACACGCACGCCCCCCCGCCCGCCATTAGGTACCACGTTAATCATTTCAATCAACCCCTTAATTCATTACTACAGAACGGAACCCTCCTCATTAGCTATTGATTTACTGAACTATGTAGCTTTAAGAGCTTCAGGTTCATGAATGTTGAGTTGATTACTGAATTATTTAGTTTAAGCTGTGGGTTCGTGTCGTGCATGCTACCTAATTTGGCATTTGATTTGGGATTTTGAAGTGAAGTTTGATTGTTTACCATGCCAAAGGTAGGATCAGATTATGTTATGCATTCGTCCCTGCCATGCACCTCCTCAATTTGACTTTCCTTTTGACGTTAAATAATCGAGCTTGTTCAGATATTTGAGTTGACCTTTTTCATTTCATATTCTCCCCCTCCTCCTCTCCCATGTGCAACTGTAGTTCACAAATTAACTCGCAGTTTCGTAGATTTTGTTATGGATAATGGAGTGGATAAAGTAGTGTTGCGTCTACGTTGGTGCACTATTTCTGTGACGGGTCATCTCCCGAGATGAGATGCGGGCCCAAAGAAACATGTGTGACCTTTCAGTGCAAATTAACTATTTTGTCTGTCTGGCATTTATTTCCGTATGCCCTGCTGATCTATGGGTCGTGCATTCGCAGGGCCCATTGTGACACCGAAGGTGTTTTGTGGGAGGGAATTCTGAACATGGGCTAGGTTGGTATTGTAGTCATAGTTGCATCAAAGATGTGGACGAGATCAATGCGCGTGCTATTGGGTTGGGGCCATAGCCTCTCATCCTCTCAAATCCAACAAAAAGGGCATTGGCGAGAAGCATGTGCCTATGCACATTGGAGGCACTGTTATTCCTGGGGAATAGCTCCGGGCAGACAGCGACAGCATTTTCTACTTTAAAGTCTTCACTTTCTATTAGAGTAGGCAGTTAGATCTCACTCAAAACAAGTCGGCACGGACTGTTGTATGATGAGGTACCGAGTGGGTGTATCATTTCGAGTTCGTTAAATGTCTTGCAACTTGAGGGGAAATTATTCCCTCTACATTGTATTTCGGGATTGCTTGCTTCAGATAATTCTTCGTCATTGGAATTTCGTCTCTTGGGGCGTCGTGCAGGAGAGTTAAGTTTCTGCTCACTTTTATGCAAGGTTCACAATTTGCATATCAGTGGTGCACCTTGTTAAGGTTCACAAATGAAATTTCGATTGATAAGCCTAAAGGCCCACAGAGCCATCCACCCAAAGTCAAGACTCCTGACCTTCATAAAAGTATCAAAGGTGGAAGCAGGCTACACCAATGATTCGATAAGCCGATTGAGTTTGGGAAGAAATGGTCAAAGTGGGGGAAAAGTGGAAAAACACGGGCAAATGCAACCCAATGGACTGCCTAAATTCTTTGGGGACTGCCAACTTATCCCTACCCTTAACCTTCTTGTGGAGTGTGGCAGGTTTCCTACCATGCTAATGATGCCATGCTTGAGCATTATTCTGCTTCAAGAATGTCCTAGCGACATGCACATTGCCCAACGTGCCGACAATTTCCAAGTAAATAGGAAAATAGAGTCAACTCTTGTAAATTTCTTTTCCTTTGAAATTGTTCATCTTCTAGCTGTTAAATTCCTAGCCAGCTATTGTGTGCCATCCGCGTTAAAAACAATCACAAAACACTCAATCCTCAAATAAATCAAAGTCAACAAAACCTCGAAAATGACCAAGCTTCTTTCAAATAAAAGCTGTTCGTCCACCTCTTCGACTGTGCCTGTCATAGGCAGTGTTGAATTTGTCGACTAGCTCATTCATTGTACTGAAAAAAAAAAAAAAGAAGTTATTCTAAACCAACGGCTGTAAAAAAGGCTGAAATTAATATGGCCATTCTAGAGTCTAATAGCAATATACTCAAAGCACACACAAATTTCAAGTAAATGCTGGGATATTCTAGGAGTGAAAAATATATCTGGAAGGCAAGTGGTAGACTTAAACCAGAAACAAAACCCGGACACATCTACATACAAGACCCTTCCTCATACAAAAGCTTGAATAAACAAGTATAAATCAGAAAGTGTGCTACACAATTTGTTACGGGTGAGTATAATTGTATTACAAAATCTTCAGTTAATAATCATGAAGTCTTATTTTCATTGCAGATATAAAATAATTCGAACAAACTTGAGGTCTTGAAGAGTCCTTCAGGACCTGAACAAACTTCAGTGTGTGAAGCACATGACCTATTGCACTCTGTATTACACCTTTACTTAAAATTATTTCAATTATCTATTTAATCTCAATAAGCAACAAGCCAAAGTTAGCAACCTGAAAAGGGAAAAAAAAAAAAAAAACAAAAGAATCAAAGGCACACAGAAAGGATAAAATTCTGCTCGAGATTACCCATTTACATTACCTTGAACAGTTTGTGAACATGGCCAGATAAGTGATCAATAACGTGTCGTTATATTCCTATAACAAATGAAAAAACTAAACTGAGCCAAGAAAAAACAACAAAAACACAATACACAGGGGAAACAAGACATCTAAATCACTATGCTATATCTGGATCAAAAACAAACACACTAATCAGAAAGGCAAAAAAGTCCAACCGGACTCTATCATTGCTACCACAATGAATTAACCCTTACGAATCCAATGTTGTCAAACAACATTTATCATATAGACATTAACATTAATTGTAATGAATTCTGTCTTCACATGCAGGTACGCAGGTCGATATTCTCAAGGAAACCTCTTCCCAATAAAAATGTACTCTAAAGGAATAAATAAAACACTATTGCACTCAATTTGACACCAAATGAAGACATCATTGCTCTGCCTAAATTAACTCTTGATGAATCATGGCATGTACTCAATATCTGGCTTCACCACCTAAAGAATGATTCCAAACATCAGTAGTTTGAGTAGTCTACAAATAGTGGATAAACCAAAATGTGACAGACTAAAGGTGAAGAGAGAGAGCGAGAGACATCAAGGATGGCAAGATCTCTCAAGATGGCCATATACATAAATGTCTACTAATACTATTCTGCCTTAGCGCTCTCTCTCTCACTCTTTTTTCTTTTTGTTTTTTTTTTTTTATCTTCCCCGAAAGGAAAAATATACTCATAAGGGATGACTCTTTAAGAGGGAAGACAGAGTCCCAGGTTGGAGCTGGAAGTGGCATAATACTTTATAAGATGCTCCCTTACTTAAAAGGGTACTATAATAGATATTAAATAAATTTGGATGCTTGTTTTTGCAGATGATCAAATTTAAGGAACAAATTCAACAGACACCTCTCTCTCTGTTTTTTTTTTTTTTAAAACATTAGCACTCACCATCAAGAAATCATCTTGAAATTTTCCTGATTCAATGGTTGGCAATCTCCTTAAGAGACTTGATACCTGCCTCAGTAATGAGTTCTCCAAAGGAATCTCACCTGCAGTAAAAGTTTCAAATGCAATTAGCTAATACAAAAAGAAAACAAATCCATCTTACACCCAATATTTCGCCCCTCCCCAATTCTCCTTTTATCCATTTTTCTCATCCATCAAAGGCCCAATGAGCTGTTAATATAGGTTGTTGCCATCATAACACTCTCCTTGCCACACCCAAAAGATTTATTCCATGTTGATAATTTGCTTAAAGACTCAAAGCTTCTTAGCTAAAAGGGGAGTTATGACTTAACAAAATCTGTGATCACTTTGTTTCCATTAAAAAGCAAGTCACATACCTTTTTGCATCACAACAAGATAGTGATGCAGCACCCTAATTCTGCTATTCAACATCTTGATCGCACTATGAATACTGGTAAGGTGAGCAGCCACTACAGAAAAAACAGTCTACATTAACACAAATAAAGAGACAAAATTATTTATACAGCACTAACTTGATTTTTCCTAAACAACCCCATCCACCCCTTGAACAAACAAAGAGAGATTGAGAGAGAGGGTACTGTTTATTAGCTCAAGATAAGATAGTGATGTTGAAAAGTAAATCAACAAATGATGATTAACACTAAATAAATGGTTGTGTTGAGAAGTAAATCAAAACAAAGGGGAAAAGGGAATCACATTGTGTTGCTGCAGAGCCTCCATCAGATGGCTTGAGATGTGCAACATGATCAACAGAGATCCGCTCAGCTTCTACTGTCTTCACAGCCAACAAAAAGCACTTCAGTAATTTTTTAATTGAGGCATAAGACAGATTAAGGATGAATGAATACATACCTCAATTGTGTAACTTGAGCGAACAAATATAAGTTGTGGAATCCCATCTATAACATGTAGCTCTGAAATGGTAATAAAAAAATGCACAATAAATGCCATCACTCAGCAAGTATTTAACAATGGAAAATATTAAAATATAAAATAATAGTTGAGCAAAGGGAGTTCATCAGTCTCCAGATCACCAGAATAAGATCTGGAAGAAAACAGACAGAGCAATGTTCCATTAAAAGATCATAAAATGATGGTCTCCAGGACCTAGTAAAACAGGAAATGGCCAGAAAAATGCTTCCTACAAAACACATAGCAAGGCATCTATAATTAGATGATTGCCAGTCTGCAGAAAAACTGCATGGATGCCTTTCAGCACATTAATTTTGGAGTCGTAACAAGAGAGGGATAGCCTTGTTAGTCAACAATGAACCAGGGACACATTGCCAAAGTAAGTTCTTCCAACAAGTACACATCTTTAAAGTAATGCAATGACAACAATGGCACTGATGGATCCACAGCAGAATTCAAGGAGGGCCCAGCACTACAAAGGGTAAAAAATAGGAATGACATCAAATTCAAGGAAAGATACAACTCCTACCAATTACTTAGTGACCAATATAGAAATAAACAGTGGTTACTATAACATGGCAAGGGCAAGAGAAAAATATGTAAATAATTACCGCTTTCATAAATAGTCACAGGAAGATCCTTCTGGGCAGGATTAATTGAAGGGTTGAGTAGAACATAAACAGGGCTTTCATTAATATCCATCAACTGTGGCAAAAAGATGCCATGACATTAGACTGACAAGATAAGATGCACCATTGCAAAATCACAGACCAAGAGGAAATAAATAATGGAAAAAGCATACAAATCAGTGCAGTTATCCATGAAATTTGGTTCATCAGGTAGCATATGAAGAGTGACTCATGCAATTACAAATGCCAGCAATGCAGAAAAAATATGCAGATCTGGATTTTCATCATAGAAACCATACAATTAAATATGAGTACAGTGTTGCAAATACAATTGGCACAAATGCATTGCTGATAGAACACACCTGTGAGAAACTCCCACATTTTGAGTGAGAAGCAATTGGAGGTAAAAGGCTTAATACGTGTTCATGATGTGGCAGTGATCAAGCCTTTTGATACTTGGCCAAATAGAAAATAAATGAAAGAATTGGCTAGCAGGTGGTACATTCATCAGCATAATTCATATCGCATCTATCCTAGAAAATAAGAAATAAGCCAACATACACACACATACAGTATGCGTGGAGAAGGACAAAAAAGGTAAAAAGTGGAGTTGGAAAATTTACAGCTTTATGAAAATGCATGTCAGATTCCTGAGCGTCACTTCCGGTGGAATACCATCCCAATATGTAGAAGTGTGGGAAAACCTTCTTATCTGCCATCCAGACCCAAATCCATAAACATTCAGAATCCCAGGCATTCAGTAACGATTACATAACCTACATTCCTTAAAAATTAGTTTGTAATTGTATTGAACAGAACTGAATTGAAACCTAGCACATATCCTTACTTAAACCCTAGCATATTCCCCTACCTAAACTACAGCATATTACCCTAGCTAATCCTGTTATTGCGTGATATTTAATAATTAGAATACAAACAATAAATAAACCGAACAAAAGAAAGGGGGGGGGAGGGAGAAATAGAGACGTACAGAGCTCCTGCTTCTTCTCGAGAAAGGGACGATCGAGGGAGTGGGCGAAGGGATCGTAGAGAAGCTCGAAGCTGTTGAAAATCTCTACCGTGCGACCCCTCTGCACCCCTATGACGCATCCGTATACTCTGGGTGGAGAAGGAGACGGCGGTGACGAGGAAACGACGTCGGAGGATGTAACAACGGAAGGAGGAGGGGGGTTCAACATCTGAGACTTGACGCGAGTGTAGTGATCGGATATGTTGACTATAACGAGTGGGTGCAGCTTGAACGTCAGTCCGCTGCTTGAAGTCGACGAGGACGCCATTCTAGATTCTTTAACTATTTGCTCTCTCTCTCTCTGATTGCTCGGCACCTCCCGCTATACTACTTATATAGACTTGTACAGTTGGGTGGGGATGAGCTCAGGAAGCACGGGACGGGATCGTATTTCTTTTTGTATAATACAATATATTGTATTGTATTACCTTTTTTCGCACTCTCACTTCTTTCATAATTAATAATTATAATCACATTTAGACCATCACAAGAAACAAAAAAATTATAATTACATCTATTAGTCTTTTATACGTACATACACATATATTTATAGACAAAAACAAAGTATCGGTGTCTTCGCTCAAGTTTCTAGAAGAAGGATTTTTTACTCATTTTATATATTAATAAACTTAAAATTTAATATTATAAAATTTTTATTTTATATTTAAAAATATACAATAATTAGAAAATATAAATTTAAATTAACACAAAAGTATATTAAATCATCACCAAACTATATGTCTAATATCTTATATTATTTAATTTTAATAAAAAATGACAAATTCAAAAGGGGGTTATAGGTTACAATAAAAAAAAAAATCCAAGAAAATGACAAACGACAAAGAGCCAAAAAAAAGGAGAATCGAAACTTCTTGCAGCTGATAGATTATTAATTGATAATTAAAATTTAATTAAAATGGCAATCAAAGACTTAGAAGCCTTAATCGGTTGGTCTAATTAAATTAAACTATAAAAATTGAAATTGAACTAAAATATTTTAAATCGATAATTAAAATTAAACAAAAATTTTCATTTAATTGAAATTCAATTAATTAAAAATTTAGATTTTATTTTATTAATTGCTCAGTTAACCAATTTTAATAAAAAAATTTTAAAACTCTAATCTCTATGTAAAAAATTTTTTCAATATTTTTGTTAAAAAAGAATTTTATAATTATCATTATATATATATAGATAAGTAAGTGATTATTTCAAATATGATAATAATTTATCAAAATTGATTTGTTATTAATATTTATATTAGTAATATTTTTTAACATCATTAAAAAAAAGTATACATATAAATATTAGTTTTTTAATATTAATTAAGAGCCAAAACAAAATTAAATATTAAAAAAGTACCCATTTAGAATTAATGGTACTGATTAGTCTTAAATAGATAGTTTTGTTTAGGGTTTAGGTAAGGAAAATAGGAAAAATATCTCACCTCAGTTATAAATTAGAATTTTCAAGAAATCATAAATTCTATTTTATAAATTTGATTAGTCATGTGCAAAATTTTTACCCAACAATGGAAACCCAAAACGTCGACAACGTCCTAATAACAGTCAACAGGAGTGACCTTTTCCTTTTAGGTGTGAATTGCTCAAATTACACGACTGACCTTTACGCCTTTCACATGGATTTATCAACTTTCATTTGTTACACTAATAACAGTCAACGTCCTAGACGCATTTGCGAATTCAATTTACAAATCCTTTTCTTTCTGACAAAAAAAAAAAAAAAGAAAAACCAATTGCTTCTCTCCTATACATATGGGTGCCTCTCTTCAAAATTGAAAATCGGTCAAAAGATTTGCAAGACCTCAACATTGGAAGGGTTTAAGATAAAAATTTAGGAAGAGAAAATTCAGGAGGAGAAAAAAGTAAGAAAATGAAAAACTTTCCATTTTTATATTTTAAAAAAATGGTGTAAAAAATTATAAATGTTTGGATAAAAAATGCATTGCAATATTAATTTTATCTTTTATATTAAAAAAGTAATTATTAATTTATAATTTAAAAAATTATTTTAAATATGTATATAAATACAATATAATTAGTAATTTGAATAACTTATTATGGTCTTTTTTTTTATTTTTTTTACAAGATTTATTTTAAGGGATTGGTAGTTATTGGTGAGATCCCATAACAAATTTAATCATATTTTAATCTTTTTACCTTCAAATATCCCTCTTTTTTAACCGTCAAATAAATCTTTAATGTTTAAGGGTTTAGGATTGAAGGTCAAGGGGTTTAGGATTTTAGGGGTTAAGGGTTTTAGAGGTATAGGATTTAGGGTTCAAGGTTTAGGGTTTAGGATTTTTAGGGTTTAGGGTTTAGGATTGAGGGTTGAGTGTTCACAGGGTCCACAGGGTTCGAAGTTTATAAGGTTAGGGGTTTACAACATTTAGGGTTCACAGGGTTCGGGGTTCATAGGGTTCAGAGTTAATAGGATTTTGGGTTCACAGGGTTTATGATTCACAAGACTCGGGGTTCTCAGGGCTTTAGGTTCACAAGGTTTGGGATTCACAGGTTTTTGGGTTCATAGGTTTCCAGGTTCACAAGGTTTCGGGTACATAGGTATGCAAGGTTTTAGGCTTAAAGGTTTCAGGGTTCATATGATTCTGAGTTCCTAGGGTTTCAAGTTCATAGGGTTCTAGGTTCACAGGGTTTCGAGTTTATAGGGCTCCAGATTCATAGGGTTCTGGGTTCACAGGCTTTGAGGTTCACAAGGTTCTGGGTTAACAAGGTTTTGGGTTTATAGGGTTCCGGGTTGATAGGGTTTTAGGTTCATAGGTTTTAGGGTTCACAGGGGTTTGACTTCGTAAGGTTCTAAGTTTATAGGGTTCCGAGTTCATAGGGTTTTAGGTTTACAGTGTTTAGGGTTCACAGGGTTCTCAGTTCACAGGGTTCTGGGTTCATAGGATTCTGGGTTGACAGGGTTTTGGGTTAATAGGTTTCAGGGCTCACAGGGTTCCGGGTTCACAAGGTTCGAGGTTCATAGGGTTTTGGGTTGACAATATTTGGGGTTCACAGGGTTCTGGGTTCATAGGTTTTGAGGTTCATAAGGTTCTCGATTGATAAGGTTTCAGGTTCAAAGGGTTTTGTGTTGACAAGGTTCAGGATTCCCAAGGTTTAGGGTTCACAAGGTTCCGGGTTTAGAGGGTTCCAGGTTCATAGCATTTGAGGTTTATAGGGTTTCGAGTTCAAAGGGTTCTGGGTTCACAGGGTTCTGTGTT
>CM038596.1:15183809-15231576 GCA_021533255.1 Ceriops tagal | reverse complement strand
TAAAATTTTGCAAAACTGAAACTTTGCAAAACCGAAATTCTGGGAAACTCAAATTATGGGAAACCAGAATTCTATGAAATCAAAATTCTAGGAAACCAGAACTCTGGGAGACTGGAACTCTATGAAAATGAAATTCTGGGAAACTATAACTCGGCAAAACCAAAACTCTAGGAAACTGAAATTCTAGGAAATGAGAACTCTGAGAATCTAGAATTCTAAGAAATTGGAACTCTGGCAAACCTAAACTTTGCAACATTTAAACTCTGGGAAACAGGAACTCTAGGAATCCAAAATTTTGGGAAATCAAAACTCTAGGAAACCGCAACTTTACGAAATCAAAATTCTAGGAATCCGAAATGCTGTGAAACTGGAACTCTAGAAATCCAAAATTCTAGGAAACTGGAACTCTATGAATCCAAAACTCTAGGAAACCAAAAATCCGTGAAACCAAAAACTGTGAAACCAAAACTCTGGGAAACCGTAGTTCTTGGAAACTAGAACTTTATGAATATGTGAATCCAAAACTTTAGGAAACCAAAACTCTACGAAAATAGAACTATGGGAAATCGTAATTTGACAAAATTGGAATTCTAGTAAACCAAAACTCTAGAAAGCCAAAATTCTGCGAAATTAGAATTCTGGAAAACCGGAACTCTGTGAATTTGAAATTCTGAAAAACTGGAAGTTTGCTAGACCAAAACTCTTAGAAACCGAAACATTATGTAACAAGAACATTGGGAAACTGGAACTCAAGAAAACTAGAACTCTGGAAAACTGAAACTCTGCGAAATCGAAACTCTGTGAATCCAGAACTCTGGGACACCAAAACTCTAAGAATCGGAACTTTACAAAATTGGAACTTTAGGTAATCAAAAACATGTGAAACCTGAATGTTAGGAATTTGAAATTCTGAGAAACAGAAACTCTAGGAATCCAGAATTCTGGGAAATTAAAACTCTAGGAAATTAAAACCCCGGGAAACTAGAACTTTGCGAAATTGGAACTTTAGGAATCCGAAACTCTGAGAAACCGAGGCTCTAGGAAACTAAACACTGGGAAACCACAACTCTGTGAATCCAAAATTCTGGGAAACCAGAACTCTGCGAAACTGAAACTCTAGGCAACCGAAAATCTACAAAACCGGAATTTTAGGAATCTGGAATTCTGGGAAACTAGAAATCTGTGACACCAGAACTCTGGGAATCTGGAATTTTAGGAAACCAAAACTCTGTAAATTCAAAACTCTGGAAAATCAAAAATTTGTGAAACCGAAAATCTGTAAAACTAGAAATTTGTGAAATCAGAAATCTGGTAAACATGAACTCTGCAAAACCGGGACTCTGGGAATCCGTAGTTCTTGGAAACTAGAACTCTAGGAATCCAGAATTCTGGGAAACCGAAACTCTACAAAACCAGAACTTTAGGAAACCGGAACACTTGGAAACCAAAACTCTGCGAAGTGAGAACTTTGGGAAACTGGAACTCTGGGAAGTAGGAATTCTGGGAAATCGGAACTCTACAAAACTAGAACTCTAGGAATCCGAAACTCGGCAAAATCGGAACTCTAAGAAACTGGAACTCTGAAAAATAGGAACTCTAGGAATCTGGAATTCTGGGAAACCAAAATTCTGGCAAACCTGAACTCTCTGTGAACCCCGAACCTTATTAACCCAGAACCCTATGAACCCGAGATCCTATGAACCAAGAAACTTGTGAACTTATAACCCTATAAACCTAAAACCTTGTGAACCCAAAACATTGTGATCCCTTAACACTGTAAACCCAAAACCCTATGAACCTAGAACCTTGTGAGTTTAGAACCTTATGAACCTCAAACCTTGTAAACTTTAAACATTGTGAACTCGGAACCCTATCAACTCGAAACCCTCTGAACTCAGAACCCTGTGAACCCACAACCCTGTTAACCCAAAACCTTGTTAACCTAGAACCCTGTGAACCTCAAACCCTATGAACCTGGAACCTTGTGTACGGGAAACCCTGTGAACCTGAAACCCTATGAACTCAAAACCCTATAAACCCCAAACCCGGTGAACCTAGAACCCTGTTAACCCCAAACCTTGTGAACCTGAAACCCTGTGATCCCAAATTTTATAAACCTAGAACACCGTTAACCCAAAGCCCTGTGAAACGAGAACTTTGTGAACCCAGAACCCTGTGAATGCGAAACCCTGTGAACCTAAAACCTGGTGAACCTATAAACCTGTCAACCCCAAACCTTATAAACCCCAAACCCTGTGAACCTAGAACCCTGTGATCCTGGAACCCTGTGATCCTGGAACCATATGAACCTGAAATCTTGTGAACCTCAAACCCCATGAACTTAGAACCTTGTTAACCCCGAACACTGTGAACCCAAAACCTTGTGATCCTAAAACCTTATAAACTTGAAACCCTGTGAACTCGAAACCCTATGAACCCAAAACCCTATGAACTCAGAACCCTGTGAACCCGAAACCTAGAGAACCATGAACCCTAAACCCTGGGAACTAGGAACCCTGAACCCTATAAACCCTAAACACTATAAAGCTAGAACCTTGTGAACCCAGAACCCTGTCAACCCAAAACCCTGTAAACTTAGAATTTTATAAACCCAGAACCCTGTAATGCCAGAACCTTGTCAACCTGTAACCCTGTCAACTTGAAACCTTATCAATCCAAAACCCTGCGAACCTGGAACCCTGATCCCTATGAACCCTAAACCTTGTTAACCCAGGACCCTGTGAACCCTAAACACTGTGACTCTAGAACCCTGTGAACCCTGAACACTATGACCCCAGAATCCTATGAACCCAAAACCCTGTGTACTCGAAACCCTATAAACCTTGAACCCTGGACCCTGTGAACCCTAAACATTGTGAACCTAAAACACTATCAACCCGGAACCCTGTCAACTTAGAACCCTATGAACCCAAAACACTGTGAACGTAGAACCATGTTAACTCAAAACCCTGTTAACGAAAAATTCTGTGAACCCTGAAACCTAAACCCTGTGAACCTAGAATATTGTGAACCCAAAATCCTATTAACTTAAAGCCCTGTGAACCTGGAACCTTATTAACTCAGAGCCCAATGAATGCAAAACCCTGTGAACCCAGAATCCTATTAACCATTGATACATAACTGAAACTTGATATGGAGTTGCTCTTTGTTATGTATTTTTAGATCTTTCATATATGGCACGAAGTGTTCAGGAGATAGTATTATGTTGAAGAGGCTTGAAAGGATTTCATCTATTACAAGGCAGTGAGACAGATTGCCTTTTGTGCGAGTAGCAAGCAGCGGATTGTACGAGTTGATGGATGATGTGTCTTTCTTGAAACGAGGAATTACCTCCACGTTGAACAGGCAAAGCCCTTTGACACCACTAATATAAAGCCACGGGAAAAGCTTCTGAACTCAGATTTCTGCAATGGCGCAGGGTTGGCAGATACTGTTGATAAATCTGCGTCGCACCAGCCAATTGTTTAACTTGGCTGGTGTATATTTTTTAAAAATTGTTGGGTAGGTTTTAGCACGGGCCATTATGTTGATTGTAACTGACATTGCTATAATATCCAACATATTTATGTGTAAATATGCCTATAATGCTTTTTGCGAGTCGAGAGGCTAATTAATTCATTAGCTTGCAATGCGCATCAGATCTGCCTTTCTCCATTTTGTTGTACGACACTGCTACGTTTCTTTTATTTGTCCGTCTGCCAGTCGGCTAAATTTTAAATTGTCTTCTGCTGCTCCTCTTCACCGTACATTGAATTAGCGTTTGCTATTGTTGCGACCCTGGTCCCAATAAAACGTAGCACCTTTTGACTTGTTAAGTATTTTGGCAAGATGGAGCGAACACAAAAGGCTTCAAATTTTGTTTTTCTCGTAGGTGATGTAACAGTCTTTGCAAGGAAGAATCTTTTGATAGCTCATCAACTTGCGGATGGGGGGCGACCTTCGCTGACTAATGTAAAGACATCCGTTATTATTATTATTATTATTAACAGAATAAAAAGCGCCCTGGACATCCAGGCTAAGGCTTTATCAAGTAGCAAATACAACTGCTTATTCTTTCCACTAGTGCAGTTGTAATACGCAATGCAAAATATATCAATCACCCTTGTCTGGATTGCTCACTTTCACCTCACCACCTTTCAAGAATCGCAGGAACCAGTAGGCCGAAGATTTTGGGTGGCGGGCGAGCTTGTTCTTATAATCCACGTATACCAACCCAAAACGCTTTGTATAACCTTGGGCCCACTCAAAATTGTCCAGTAATGACCACGCAAAATATCCTCTGACATCTGCTCCATCCCTGTCATATCCCCCCATGAAACGTAATGAGCAAACGATTTTACAGCCAAAACCATATGCATTGTATATTTTTAACTGCCTCCTTTATATATATGTGTGTGTGTGTGTGTGTGTTCGAATGTATGTAACTTACTTGATGGCCTGCGCAACCGCAGAGAGGTAAACTTTGTAGTAGAAAACCCTCAGTTTATCATCTAAGATTTCGTGAAGTGGAGCATCCCTGTCTTCATCATCCATACCTATCATTGTCAAGGAGTGTAAGAATGGCTCCCAGATTATGAATGCTGCATCATGTAGTCACCCAAAAAAGAAGAAAAAATTTTTGCCATCTCAAGAACACCAAGTATCATTGATATTAACTAATTCTTTGACAAGCAACCAAATCTATCCAGTGGCCCTTCTTTCACAAACCACTGGGCTTTTCATAACCGAGTGATTGCATAATATTGTTCATCCAGTAAATATCTGTGTTGCTACAATGATTAATTTTCCCTTCCCAAAGCCCAATAAATTACCAGGATACCAAATGAACCACAAACTGTGATGTCAACTGATAGAATCACCCGGTGCAAGGAGTTGTGTGCATGCAAAGAGTATCCAACAAACCACTAACCTACAATTATCTAACTTATAGACAAGCATTCAGGTACAAACCATTCTCAGTAACATATATTGGTGGATTATTGTATTCCTGAGCTATGTAATTGAGAACCCTCCGAAGTCCCCAAGGACAAACATAAAGCCATTTCGATGCTGCCTGCCATTAAAAAACAATTTATCAATGGACCAATAAAAGTGTATATATCAAGTGTTTATGTAAGTGAGAAAGTAAGGTTGGAGGAAAGAAAATTCACACCTTCTCACCAATAGGCTCACCTCCTTCCCATTCAGCTGATCATAAGCAATCAGGTGATGAGAAAATTAGAATGAAAAGACATGGGAATAAGCTAAATGGTGTCAATACTTACCAATTCTCTTCATTTCCTGTGCTTTGTAGAAAGAGCAATCTTCTGGGCCATCTGTGGCATGGGCAATGAACCTTGAAGTATAGTGATTTATACCCACAAAATCAATTGAGTTCCTAAGCATCTCCTCATCTTCCTTTGAAAATACCGGGAGTTGATTCCCTAATATTTCACGCATGACTGCAGGATACTCTCCAAAGTATAATGGACGCAAGTACCTGTTGGAAACGATATAAGAGATATAATCCTAATGAGAAATAAGGAAGTTTATGACTTCTGTGATGCATTTATTCATTAAAAAAAATAGGGTTGTAGTAATTAATTGCCAAACAAGTAGCAGTTTGCAGCAGCATTACCAAGTAAAACACAGGAGTCAAACAATCCTAAAGAGAAATGACAAAGGAAATCCATGGTTACATGATATCGTCCTCCAGTATTAGTTCAAAGCACAAATCGTCAACAAGCAGGCAGAAATGTGCAACTGCCTCGTCAACAAGTAAAACCGGGACGTCAAACAATCCCAGAGAGGAGTGACCAAGGAAATTCTTGAGTTGTGCAACTATTTTCAACACAAATGGAAAATATGAATGAACAAGGAATAACAATTAAACCATCTGTAGCTTAGCTATAAAATTATAGCACACATTATCATTCCAAAAAGTTGCAACAACTACCATCCAAGCTGAAATTCACGGCGCCTTGCTGCAGCAATTTTATCTTCGACTTTATTTGAATTAGCTTCTGGCCATTCACAGTCTACTACCAAGCCTACTTCTCCCCCTTGCTTGTCCTGAACAAGAAACAGCCTTATAAATAACAAAACATTATTCTTTGGAAGATGCAAACAAACAACATATGAAGATGAAACCTACTAACAATGAATGGGATAGGCCTGTATGGTGCACAAATGATTCCAACATTGTAGGTGCATCATAGTATTCTGACATAAATAATTTTGGGGAAGGGAGGGTGGTGAGACCTATTCAAGGGAAACAAAATATCCCAATGTAGATGATCTAGATCTAAATTTATTGTACAAGAAGTTGGAAGTATGCCTTGTACTTGTTTCGGTATATGGAAGCTGCTCTTGCATGGGCCAAGATCTGGTGGTGTGCAGCCATATATGGCTCTGTTGATGCATGTCCATGCCTTCCAGGAGCCATTATTCCAGTGTCATGTCCATTAATAGCAGTCTGGAGGGGCTCATTAATCGTAATCCACTTCTTAACTCTATCACCAAAACTTGCAAAGCAAGTATCTGCATAGATCGCAAAGTATTTTCTGCATGTTTGCCAAAGAGAACAAGCTATGTGATGGCTAAAGCACAATTCAATTGAACTCTTCAAGGGAGTATGGTATTTAAATCTAACAATGGCAGCATATAAAGAGAATTTCAAAGCCAAGGGATCAATGGAGTAATATGAATTTTGCAAATTCTTTGCAAGTCCTTATTGTTCCCTAATCAAGCCACTGATAAAAAAGTGAACCATCTGTAATATCGCTTAAGGCAAGTGATGTATTATTTTCTGATATGAGAAGTATCTGCAATAATGATTAAGAATTCATTGACATCAATACTCACACAATCTCCCTATTTAACCACCCACCCAAAGACTCCTGAAGATGCAAAGGAAGATCCCAATGGTACAAAGTTACATAGGGCTGTATACCTGCACAAAGTAAACTATGAATTCTTAGTCTGACAGGACAGTGCATAAATGTAAAGCATAAGAGGCCTTTTACCCTTTTCCATGAGAGAATTGATGAGATTATTGTAGAAGGCAACACCCTCTTCATTGATTTTAGTTCCCAAACCATCTGTAAGAACATAGAGTAGATATGCAAAGAAATGAAAAGGTATAGGGCAAATGCATAGGGAAAAGAAGGGAAATTGATTATCTCAATATTGGTCACAACCAAAAAGGAACAATGATAGGAAACAGATAAACTAGAAAGATGAAACTAAAACTCCATTGCCAAAAAGAAATTTATCCCCGCAGTATTGTAGTCATTGTCTCAGCCCTATGCTTCCAGCAAAACTAAAACATGATGATCTAAAAATGTCACTAGCATGATGCATCATCATGACATATCATCAGGCTCATAAACACAATGTGCAACATGATTTTCAGAGCAAGCCATTTGACATAGCATCCTTAGTTTGCAGGCTGATTGTCACACATATCCTTCAGATGCAAGTTGTCTTCTTTAACTAAAGAATGTTTCATTTATCAAACAGTTCGGCAAAGACTTGAATATCCTTATGGTTATTTTTCATATCTAACTGCACTAAAAACTTAATTACCTAATTTACACCCACACATACCAGGAAAGATGCGGGACCACGATATGGAAAATCGATAAGCTTCAAACCCCAACATGGCTATGAGTTCAATGTCTTCCTGCACATCAATAGTGAGTAGCCAAAAACTACAATCCGAAGGAAATGAAAAGGGACAAAATATGGAGTGGATTTAAAAAATTATCTGTTTCACTTCATATACATCTTGAGCAAGTGGGGAAACAACCCACCAAGCTTCAGAAAATAAATAAAATAATGCACATTGTATATGAAGCATAAACACCCCAACCAGAATGCACTAAGAAATGATTGAACATGCCACAATTGTTAGTTCCAAAAACTATTAAGCCATCCCAGGAGCCATTTCACACCAAACATTTTCGGTTGTGCAGCATATGTATGCTTGAAGTCATCAGTGTTTGTGATTATCAAAACTTGGATAATTAAAGATGGTACAGCTCCAGAATACACGCATAAAATCATCATTCAAATTTGATAGGTAAAAAAGAAAATGATGTGAACTTTACAAACTAAAACAAGTAATACAATTGAGTTTCGTTGATTCTAAAAATACGAATATTATCCCACGCTCGCAGCTTTTGTTTACAGAGGACAGGAATTCTCTTCAACACAGACAGCAAGCAAAGAGGAAGACACAGACGGCCAAATTTTAACAACGGAAAATACACCCGCAATTTCTTTTGTTTTTTTTGAAAAAAAAAAAAAGAAAGAAAAAAGAAGTTGAGGCCTGAAAAGAACAGCCACCAACAAGGAAGAAGGGAATAACAGAATGGAAGAACAACTAAATGTGAAAACGAAAAACTGCAAACCACCACCACAGCTAATGTCCTCGATTTTTCACCTTGAATCGATGATAATGATCCACTGCTATATCGCCATTGCTTCCATCAATGATAGTTCCTAGGAAACCAAAAAGAGCCAGTAGAAACGGCCAAATTGAAGAATAACAGAAAAAGATTGTCCAATGGGGTAGTAAATTGAAAGAAGAAACCTTCAGTGTGCGAAAAAAAATCCCATATGCTAGGCCCTCTTCCACCCTCTCTGCAGGCTCCTTCAATCTGTAAATGGAGAAAAAAAAGCCCCCCGGTGGGGGGGGGAGGAGTGATCGAAATATTGCAGGTTCTGTTATGCTTCATAACCTATGAATGAGACATGAAATAAAGCAAGACGTTTGTCTGCAACCCAGTTTGCTGCAAGTCAGCTCTTTTTTCTGCTGGATCATCTTTGTTCGTAGTCTTAACTTTACTACATTTTAGCAGATATTATATTAAAGTAAATCAGTGCGTTTTTAATTCTCCGATTCCCTCAATGGGGATTATTCAGAATTGACAACAAATATTGGGAATTTTGGCAACTCCAAAATTGAACCTAACCTGATAGGCAGAGGTGGCAACTCCAAAGACGACATCTGAGGGGAAATCAGCGCGGGAGATTTGCTTGCTATACAAATCTTGATGTTCCTTCAAGAACTCCTCCTTTCTCATTCTTTCTTTCCTTTTCGTTTTTTTTTTTTTTCCCTTCCCTCTTCTCTCTTTCTCCTCTCTTCTTCTTTGTTACCAGCACTGCTGATTTCCTTCCTTCTTTCTTTCTATACTAGTGGGTGGTCTGGTAGTTAGCTGCTAATAATTAAGTAATCAGATGGTTGTGGTAGTTGTAGGTGGTTGGGTGGCTCTCGCGGTTTGTTGCCTTCGCCTGATTTGGACCTCAAGCTAACCAACCAACCGACGCACGACACGATTTACTCCATTCGATGTAATTTGATGCAAGTTTTTCTCTCTTTTTTGTTTTTTTTTTTTATATTGTGGATCTCGTCGTCTCACGCCGAAGCGGATCCGTATGTTGCTCTCCTTGGGTCTTTCCGAATTTCATTTATTATCCATTTGCGAATCACATCACATCACATCAACATATAAAAAAACTTATTTATTTATCAGTTTATTATTGTCTTCACGTATAATAATTCTTATCACATCGCATCGCATCGCATCAACATAAAAAAATCATTTATTTATCATTCGCCACATATTATCATTCTTATCATATCACATCTACATAAAATATCATTTTATTATTATCTTCCCGTACAATCATTCTAATCACATCACCTCACATAAATATATAAAACAAATTATTTATTTATCATTTTACTATTATTTTCACGTATACATCACATCACATCATATCGTGTCAGCTCCGTCACCATATCGAAATATAACGTTACCAGAAATATTATCTTTAAAAGACATAGAATGATGGAGGGAGTCGCCAAACTGCAGTCCTTTTTTCTTTTTCTTTTTTTTTATACAAAATATTCAATTTTAATAAGGTGAACGGTAGTTTTTAAGCTATGCTTTCAAATTTAATTATCTCACCAAATCACCATTAATAAGATTAAGCGATGATTATAATTAATATAACCAAAAAGCACTCAATCTTCTTTCAAAACACCTAAATCCTAAATCATAGAAAGATTTTCTTGGCCCTTTCCTTCCCACAAAAAGCAAAAAGCATAACTGCCTTTTTCTTTTTCATTTTTTGATTTTCCTTCCCACACACAGTCAGTCAGCGTCGAGCTCCGCGGCATAACGATCCAGTCTAGCATCATCATCATCCCGGAATGACCCATAATTTACTAATCCCTCATCCTCACTTGCATGTATCTGCCTACCACCAAACCTATATGCAAAGTGGAAACAATCATACCAGTCAAATTCAGCACAAAATACAATAATCTATATGGATGTAATTGGCATAGCTAACCCAATTAAATTTAGAATTAAGGTTTGTTATTGTTATTCTTGTATGTGCATGGGTTACATATGCATGGTAGTTGTTGGAGCTGATAAACATACCACCGTCCTTTCATCAACTCTATGCATTTCAGGGCGTCCCTCTTGTCCTTGAATTTTACTACAACAACACCCTGTGGATTATTCTCATACACCTGCAAGCAAAAAACCCAAACAGCCATATGATTTATATTCAAAACGAGCACTGAATTGAATTAATAGGAGCCTGTTTCTTGAGTTAAGAGGAAATCCAGGAGCAATCTGATCGCAAAAACTCACGACAGTGGAAAGAAAAATTTCAATGAATGAAGCACGTACACACAAGGCAATAAAGAAAAATATTAGGTTTTTTTAGCAGTCTAGCTACATGCTAGGATGGCTACCAATTAAACAGACAGGACCGCCTGCACTTATGTTTTGAAATAGGTAACCTTGCTATGCCTAAATTATCTAGTTTCTGGTCACCAGATACAAAGAATATGAGAATGCTTCCACCGGCTACCTTGACTGAACTGACTGGACCAAGCTTTGCACATTCCTCTTTAACATCCAACTCCAATTCTGCACGTAAATTTTCGTCGGCCTGTACAATTAAAAGAAAGAAATTGACTTGCAATACAGTACCTGAGCATGTATCTGGACCTAATATGAAAGCAGATCACAGGCATCCCGCTTTGCTCAGACACATTTATTTTGAAACAATAATCACTAAAGAATGAAACTAGCTAGCAATATTCACTGATTGTGGCACCAGTAGTACCCATAATAATTGTGATGAAGAATATAAAAAGAGGCATGATATTTTGGCAGACAGAAAGAGACCAAGAAAATTCTCAGCATGCCTATCAGAAAGAACAAAATAGGAAATTGTCATTAGTATATCAATGAGTTGTATACTCTCATATCTCCATCATTGCAGTGTCAAGAAGTCAGAGATCCAGAAAAATGATGGGAACCAAGGACCAAAATTTTCTGATATCAAAGTATGCCAGCCACCCAACCAAACACTTGCTGAAGGTGCTCATCCAAGCAAACAATAGTTCCAAACTTACCCTCATTTCAGCAGGAGTGAACATGTTACGAAGAACTACAGTAGCCGGAATTGACACCTTGGCATCATCACGGCCACCTGTTGCATGAAAGGACACCTGATGTCAGCAAACCCAGCAAAATATTCACAACAGTTTACAAAAGAAATTATAAATCCCTGGCTAGGTTCATGCAAGGAAACTAAAAATACATTCCTGGCCATGGAACAAGGAGTGGCAATGAAAATGTGACAATTAATTTTCAAGCATTTGCCTTCCACAGATCCCCTCTAACCTAATTACAGATAAGCCAACCTCTTGTAAGTTCCAAACATCTCTTCACCCAACTCCTTAATAAGCCTATTTTACACAGTGCACTCATCATTAATTGGACAAACAAAGAACAATATAATATATAATTTCATTACGCGACATTTTAAAATTTCAAAAGAGAACCTACCCCAGCCAAGTATCTTCTCCTCAACCTTCTTCAGCTTCTTTTTCTTCTTGCTATCCACATTCTTTGCAATAAATCTATCTCCTGCAATTTGATAATAGGGTCAATTAATGATATGTATCAATTGTCAATAAAATCTTAATTATTAGGGCATAAGCAAATGACAAATGCAGAAATCCTACTTGGGCAAAATGAATGGGAAAGTTGATCATCATTATGCTTATTACCTTTCTGCTCAAACTTGGCTCTGCTGACTGACATGGGAATTGTGCCACCAGGTCGTAAAGGTGTCCCATCCAAAATTTGCATAGCCAGATCAACTGAAGGTTCCTAGCATTGAATATAAGAAACAAATACAAGAAATAAGATTCTCAACAGCATTTCACAAGCAGAGCAACAAATTACAGAGATTACCTTCAAGAATGTAACTAGGGCATCTCCTTTTACTCTTCCCGTCTCTTTGTCCACATAGATCTTCACACGAGGCTTTTTTGTTTCAGGATCCTATAATTTTTTTTTTTTTTGAGTTGACCCATCAAATGAACAATCCAAGGTTCAGATTGTCTAGCATAGATCAACATTTTTAATAAAGTTCACACACAAAAACAAGACTAAACACACACATACCAAGAAACAGACGCTCTCTCATTTCACATAACTCTCCACATGAAGGATAACATCAATATGATAACAGTACATTGTTTGCATGCTTCCATCAATAAATTAAGTTAGTCCACAGTCTACAAGTTAATTTCATATAGAAAAAACAATAAATAAGAACATAGAATCCAATTGAAAGAGATAAATAAACCACAAAAGGGATGACAAAACAAAATGAACAAAGACCCACAATTATACCAAGAATGGACAATTAACTTGCACAACTCCAAGGAAGAAAAGAATAAGATTAGTATGGGACAGAAAAGTCAATGCTCAGCAACTCACATAATGACAGTATGGGACAGTATGGATGAATGAAGCTGACCAGAATACATCCAGTATTAATAGAAATTTTCACCCATTAGTATAGGAAGCACTTAAGCACAACACAGAAGCAACATTCTTTTACTTTGATCTATCATTAATTGCCTCAAGCTCCTATCATGACCAAACAACCAACCCTGTGATTATGTTAAAGACTGAAGCATTTGAAACGTTCTCTAGAAACTGAAAAACAAAAAAGAACCAACAAACAGATCCTGCAATGCATTTCTCAGGATTATTGTCAAAAGGACCTTAAATATCATCTTCCTCATTTTCCTTGTCCCTTCTTTTCTCTCCAATTCATCACATGGGTAGCATGCAAATGTGGGATAATTCAACTCTCAGATTCAAATAACAGTTCAAAAAATTATATAGGTAACTCAGTACCTACGTAGAACAAAATCTTGCAAAAAAATGATCTAGAGATATTACTTCGAAGATTGTGAGCCTGCCCATAAGTCACAAGCCAGAAATATGACAACAGCTTGACCAGCTTATGTCATACAAAAAGAGGTGACTTACACCCATGTCCATGAATCAAATTACTAGTAAAAGCTAAAAAGGGTAGATACACACTCTACCTCTTTGATTATTCCACACTTTGAAAAAACCTCCACAACCTGCAGCATAATTCTGAAATGAATGGATTGCAAAAAGAACTATGCTAACATTGAGTAGAACAATTGCTGTGCCTCACTTCTTCAATTGTGACATCATCAGGTAGTCCAGTCACATAAACATGAGTATTGATTTTCAATTCAAACCAACCATCAGGAGCCTTATTGGATTCCTGCAAATTAACCAAAAAAAAAAAAAAAGCTCATCAGAGCTAGGAATAAAGAAACTAACCAAAACATTATTCACATAAAGGGAAAGAAACACATAGAATATTAACATCATTCCTCCCATTTTTGTTGTTCTTTTGTTATTATTGTGACCAAAGTACATGATCATGATACCTATGACAACTTCAACTAAACACAGGATATTAAGAACAGTCTTCAATAAATTCATCACCTGAACCATTAAAAGTCAAGAAGGATGGAATCATCTATAGTCACAAAGTAAATAAAGAGAATAGACAAAACCTTCTTATCAGTTTGCTTGTCTTTCAATTTTCTTTTGCCACCATGTTGTGACTCCAAAGACTCACTGGTGCCAACCACATCTTTCTTTATCAAGCTGTCAGCAATGCTCACAGTAGGAAACACTTCCTCTTCTTGCAAGAAGGTCATTTCATCCAACCCATGGTGCTCACTCATGCTTGATCGGTTGTCCTAGGACACATTAATTGATCAACTATGATTAAAGGCTACCAAAATATATTAGCATTATATCAGTAAGAGACATGATTAGGCAACATCACTGAGGAAACATAACAGACTGAATAAAATTCACCAAGAGTAAGGAAATCCAGACCCTGTGATCTAAATTTGACTCCTTCACAAAATTGTGTTAACAGACATCTTATGGTCATCTAAATCATAATCCTTCAATAAATTAACAGCACCTCCCTGTCACCCCTGTGCCCACCACTCTGTTGAAACCACACAACTACAGAAGAAACTTTAATGAAAAATTGTCCTCAAAGGGGAAACCTTAAAACAAAAAAAAAAAAAAAAGAGAGAGAGAAAAAGAATCAATGGTTAACTGCACCAAGCAGACCAGATAATAATTACACTGCTCTTCCAAAATCTTGTGCAATACCCAAATTCTCTTCCTAAAGAAACCAAATTTTAGGTGACACACAGACACAGAGTGTCAAATTCCCATTAAATTTGTGAGCAAATTTCATATTTTCTACTTTAAATGATAACATATGCTAGGACAGTTTCATCTTTTCCTCCTAATTTTGTGTTGAGTTAAATGATAACATATTTTCTACTAAGAAAGGATTTTCATCTTTCAAAACCTTCAAATGCTATAGATCACAGGAAGCATTGAAGCCTAAACCCCCATTAGACATTGAAATGCACCACACCTACAATCTTCTGTCTTTAGTAGTCTAGAACATTAACTACAAAAGGAAAATGAAAGATAAGGGCTTGCTTCCAAAAGAAAGATCATATGGTGATAGCAAATATATTGTCCCTATAGGCTTAATAACATTAAATTTAACCATCCCATGAGAATTCATGGTAGAACAAAACTAAACAGGACCTCACAACTGAAAAATGTATTAAAGCTATAAAAATAGATATGTCGAGCATGCATGATTCCAAAAAGCAAAAAATGACCAATATATATCATACTTTTATGAGAACATAGAGATAATGGTGCTTAAGCAGAATGAACAGCAAGAAACTAGAGAATGCTAAAAATCTTAAAGCTTACAACTGACCTCAGGAACATAAAGACGTCCATTCCACTTGTATGTAGTCCCATCATCCTCTGTAAATTCTTCCATGCCATCTGGTGGTGGAAAAACCTTATCATGATCATCTATTGCAAAATTACCAAAACGAGACCCATTTTTCAATTGGTCTACCTCAGCCTCAGCCTCAATGACCTCCCTTTGAAATTTCTCAAACTCATCCTCATCACCATTGGGGGGCACTACAAAACAGCAGAGACATGCGAAATGGCATGGGTAAACTTATCTTTTCTTTTCGACTTTTTTTTACTTAAATGTGCCAAAAAGGGAAAGGGAGAAAAGAAAAGATTAAATAATTACCTACTGTAGGAGTGGGACAAGCTGCTCTCATTTGAGATATTCCTGACATTAACTCAGGTATTGAGGAGAATGGCTGCCATTCACTTCTTCCTTCAGACCATACAAGTGTAGTTTCTAAGATATACCCATTCAAGAAATGGTCTGTCCAGCCAAAATAACCGAGGAAAAGCAGATGTTCATTATATCAATAAATAAAATCCTGGAAGAATGGCTTACGAAAAATGAGAATAAAATGCCTATGAATAAAAGAAAGCAAAGATGAATGATAAAATGTTCTGAGGTGTTATTATCTTCCCCACGGATGAAACCGAAAAGGGGTATAGCTTCCACACGGTGGGAGGAGGCTGAGGATGGTATGTAAGATTCAACAAAATTAACCCCCCCCAACTTTTCCTTAAACCCAAGTAACTTAATAAGACAACAACAAAATAACCTTGTTTATCTATTCAGGAGAAGACTCACCAATCATCTCAGAAAATGAATAAGGTCCAACATGTTGTTGGTTCTCACCGAGAACAAACCATTCTTTATCAGCGACAATATTGCAGTTGCCACCGTATTTACTCTCTGCAGGAGCAAAGATCCAAAATAACAAACTTAATTGTAGAATCCAGATTTCACGGAGCATGCTGCAGGAAATGTAGGGGGGAAAAAAAACACGCACACAAAAAAAATAATGAATGAAGGGGAAATGCACAGGACAGGCAGGCGTTGTAACTGTAATTCCGCAAATATTATTTAGGCTGCAAGTCCACAACGCCCAAAACCCCCAGAAGCCCATTCCATTCCGTAGCTGATCATAAATGATAGCAATAATAATGTTGATGAGAAGAAACAGAAAGAAAGTAGCAGCAGGAAAGGCATTGGGGGAAGGTGTCTGTCTAGGCTTTCATTCTTTTGTTGAAAATAGCCAAAACAATAAACAACCAAACCAAAAACCCTACCCCTATCTATCTATCCAGGGAATCCAGTCTTCTAGAATTTTGGTTTTCAAAAAAACTAAAAGAAAAAATGCGGATAGTCTTTCTTTCTTTACCGTTAAAAGCAAATTAGGGTTTAGAGGGAATAATTGTCTGAATCAATATGGAAATAAATGAATAATAAAAATAAAAACATGCCAAAAGAGGTGTGTGTGCGTGTGTGTGTATATATAACCTAGCTGTTGGCTATGGTATTGGGATGATTGGTGGTTTCGGTTATCCTCGGAGCTGCTGACGGACGACATCGTTGTGGCTCCTCTGTTTCTGCTCTTTACTTCAGCTTGTTGTTGGAGAAGAGAGAGAGAGAGAGAGAGAAGGGCAAAAGGGGAAAGCCGGTGAAATCGAAAAGGAACCCAAAAAATTTAAAAAAAAAAAAAAACCGTAGACAGGGGAAAAGACTGTTTTTTGGTGCTTTTTTTTATTAAAAAAAAAAGGGGGGGGGGGTTGCCGGGGGGAGGGGCGGGGGGAGTGTAAATGGTAAATGGAAATGGAACGAAATGCTTAAAATTGTCATGGGATGATGATGATGACTTATATCCCATTCCACTATCTTCCTAATTCCCTTTTATTACGTTACCTTGTACTCTACCAAAACGGGGCCTGAGTTTTATCATTATTACATGTATCAGTATTTTATAAGATTTTTATTTTTATTTTTATTTTTAATATAATTTATTCATAATTTAATAAAAAATAATATAATAAATTTATGTAACATAAAACAAGTAATTTATATTAAAAAGGAATAAATATAATAATTATCCTACATTTCCAAAGGTTTAAAGATTAAAAATAAAATAAGAAAACAATACAAAATAAAATAAGAAAATGAAAGAGCGAGTTGGTGCAAACTGAAGTCCAAAAGTCAAAACTAGCCTATTATCTTTATTTTTATTTTTATTTATTACTTTTGTGAAGAAGGTGATAGTAGGAGTCTTAATATAATAACCACAACGACAGCGAGAGTCTCTGTACGAAAGTGCCGCTGATTTTGATTTAGATTAAACGAGAGCAGGGGAACGTAACGTTGGCTTGTCTGTCTGTCCATGTCTGTTTCCCTACACCAGAGTAGAGTAGAGTAGAGTAGAGTGGAGTAGAGTAGAGTAGAGTAGAGAGCAGAGTCTCTGCGTAAATAAATCAGCATTCCGCCAACAATTGAGAATAGAAAACGAAGACAACTATATTGTGTACCATTACTGATTTCGGCTGGGGTTTAATTGCTTTGTTATCGTCTCACAGTAGTAAAGAGAAAGGGGCAGCAACAACCACAAGAACAGCGAGAAGAAGCAAGTCAATCACCAATTCAATAATGGGCACCACCAGCATCACTCTCGGCCAAAACATCTCTTATGAGGTTTCTGATGAACTGTCCCATTATCTCCTCACCCAAAAGGTAGGTCCTCTTGTTTAGCAACTACATTTTTCTGGGTGCAGCCTCCAGCTGCATTTTCTTGACCCATTCCCTTCGCTTGCCCCCTTCTCCTAGCGGCTTCTCTCTCATCCTCCCCCACGTCTTCACCATCTCTGGCGCAGCTTCAGGCTGTGCCGCCGCCTCCTCCTCCTCCTTATCCTCCAGGGGGAACTGGCACTGGCAGGTGTTGGTATGCCACTCACGTGGGGCCCACCGTGCTCCCTGCCATATTTCAGGGCTCCGTCTGTGTCCCAGTCTTCTCTAAGGCCCCTGATTTCCTCGTCAACTCGAGGTCTTTCGCGAGGGAGGAGGATGGGAAGGTGATCCTAAAGCTTGCCGGTGATCCGTTTGCTACAGATAGGTAATATGGCACCGCCTGAGAAGGGGAATTGGATTTCTGAATTTTGATGTGATTATCTTTCTCATCTTTCTATCTACCCTTTTAATTACCATCAATTTTCAACTCAACGCGTGGGTACCATTTTTACTTTATATTTTCAGGGACAAGCCCCATGATACGATAATCTAGAAACTGCGTCCTATGACCCGACTCATTTCCCGTAAACTTCACAATCACCACCAGATGTCATCATTTAGAGCACGTAATACATCGGACATCCCCACTTTCTATAGATCGAAAGAACTAAACACGCACGAAACTGTAAGGTTCGAACAGCACTGGTGCGACATTGCACAGCATAGCTGCTTCTCATCATCTGTAGAAAACCCTCATTCTTCACCCCTCTTACTTGTGCATATGATTAGCCTTGTATAAAATTGCCCATTTCGCTCCCACATCAGCCACACATTAACCTGAACCTTCATTCGTATCGACGAGATTAAAGAAATTTTTTCTTTTGGAGTAAACCCACGAGATCATACATCTCTGAATCTTGGAACAAAAAACACTTTATGCCAGCATTTTAAGATTGCGAAAGACTTGAATATGAAAAAAAAAAAAAAAAAAAACAAGGCACAGGCCCACATGGGCAGGCAATTAGACAAAGAAAGGTAAAAATTGGAGGCAAACAAAACAAAGAAGGCCACCAGATGACGATAGTATGCGCAACCCTGCTGCCCCTCAAACCGAACCAGATCTTACTTCTGGAGAAATTTGTAGAGATGGAGAGGTCTCATTGTCATTGGGATTATTGATGCTTTTACTAGCAGCACCAGCAGGAGGCGGCAAACACCTCTTTGAGAAAAAGGCGGAAATATTTTGCATCCTCCCTCCACACTTTTCTGCTTAATTGCACACACCAAAAAATTTTTAAATGAAAAAAAAAACATCCTTTCCTCTCTGCAAATTATCAGCAACAAGTGGGAATCAACAAATCAAAGACAGTAACCGCATACCTGGCGAATTTGAAATGTCAACCCTTTCCAAAATCTTTTTCTTGACCTGTGTTATCACAAAAAATAAAATTAAAAAAAAAACAGAGAAAAAAAAAGGGTGAAAGTCCCGTATAGATTCAAATGATCACATTTTACTTGGTCGTTGCCCATGGAAAAGTTCATGCTTTGACTAATTCAGAATGAGTTGTGACTTCTCTCTAGGTTTTTTAACTTCTCCAGTTGCAAAATGAGTTTGACATTAAACTTGACTCATTTGAATCTCCATTGTGTCATCCAAACCAAAGAAGAAATCAAGCCATAGCCAGAGAAAACAGAAGCCAAAGCTTCCAAATTTAGAAACTACACTGATTCCATGCACAACTTTGAAAGGTGTCTTCATGAAAAAAAAAAAAAGATATCCCTACATATGAACCACAGATACAAGCTGATCCTCATATTTATGAAGGGAATGCTATGATGTAGCAGTAGATGACTAATCTGCCAACGATTATCGACAAAATCAGATATCTCATAAACTTTATTTTTCAGGTGAAACTTTGAGATGGTAGGAAACTTCTGTTGCAAGGATTCAACCACCTTATTGATACTTTGTGAGCATGACTGAATGGTGGACACCTAGAAATTTCATAAAGATAACAGTCAGCTGCCATTAGGCCAGAAGAACACAATGGTTCCTCAGCTAACACTCCCAACAACCCTTGGAAATTGTATTTTTCTAAACCCAGAATGAGTGCAGTACTTACTATTATAGGCACATCAGAGTCCTGTATAGCTATCTCAGTCTAAGGTGGTGTAGAATCGAGCTTGCTAAATGACAGGCTAACATCTCGTGTGTCATCTTGCATGCTGCCCACTGTGATCTCTGTAAGTGGTGCACCAGGGACAGCACGCATGCTAAGTGCCTGTAAACATAACTTTCCAACTTTAGAAGTAACACTTGGGTCTTCTGCGGCTAGCAATGGGACCTTCTCATGCATCATGTTCAAGATAATTAAAGGCTGGTTTTTACGAAGTGCACTCTCAGTTAAATTGCTCAGATATTTCTGCTGTTGAAACAATGCATGAAACTGCTCACTCTCCATATCTTGCTTGCAACCAGATGAACTTACAGCACTGTTAACTGACAGAACAGTCTCCATCCTGTCAATTTGAACTCCCTGATGCAGAAGGTAGCCAGAACTTCAAAAATTTAGAACATAAAGGGCCAATTGGCAGATGTTTGCTCTTTAATAACTGTACTAACTCTCTGGTGGATTAAACTTTTAAAAACCGAATGCTGTTTCATAGCATTCGATGAGAGAGAGAGAGAAGAAAAGGCCAGAGATTCAATTTTGAATAGGATAAGCTTCAAAGACAGCCAATAGTTGGTCATGCTCTTGCACTCAACAACTTCCCCTCCCAGGGGCAACTTGCACTCAATATGGCAACAAGCACAACAAAATGCAACATCAGAATTGCCTGATGATCCCCTTTTCTTTACCTCATTTTCTGACAGATATCCATCAGGTACAAAAAAGCCATCTTCACTTTCTTCCTCATCATCAGCTTTTGAAGACAGTTCCTCTAAACTTTCTTCTCCATCATCCTTATCACAATCTGAGAGGCTTTCACCAGGATCTTCCTGCAAAATAACAATATCACCCAGAATTTGTACCTCAAAAGGCCAAACTTTTCATTTAACTAGAAAAACTGCAGTGTACCTCTTCCCAATCTTCATCACTATCAACATCATAATCCAGTTCCGGTTCCTTCCTAAAGGGATGGCGCGGCCCAACAGCTTGGCTAAGAACACAACATCAAAAAATCACTTTCACATCCAACCCAAAGTGGTAACTTTTCAGAGGAAAGTCGGGTCAGGCTTGACAAAAAATGCGATCACAAGGCTAACTGAACATTATGCATCCACAAGAAAAACAATTTTCAAAACCAATAAAAGGACTGATAGACTACAACCTACACAGTAAGAAAGCTCATCAGCTGCAAATGGTAGTAGCCAGTGGAACAACTGTTAAAAAGCCCAAGATGTACTAAAGCACAAAGGTCTATGGGAACTAAGCACAAAGCATAGACTGCAAGGCACAAGCATGGCTGAAAATAGCTATTGGAAAATGCAAACAAGAACAAAGGGATCCACAAAAAGCAATCAAGAAACTTTAAGCAACAAAAATCTGGACTTCGTAAATGCAGTTAAGTCAAAGGTTTAAGCATGGCACAATTCCATTTAGGTTGTAGTTTCATGATTACCATGGACATCAAAAGCATTAGTGACCAATATGGTAAGTGAAAATTAGAAAAACTTTTCAATCACCCAAGAATAAAAAGATGGAAAGACTGAATAATGCTAAGATGTCTTATTATCAAGCATAAAATGCACTCATGCCAAGCTTAAACTCCTCTAGGCTAGTTAACATACAATAAATCTGATAAAGGAGGAGCTCACCTTTTCTTGGGCCAAATACCATAAAAAGGAGGTCTATGGCTCTTGTCAAATTGCAACAATTTCTTCCTGCAGTTGAAGCTTCTAATGCCATGAGAGGAACAATCAAATTTAGCAAAGGATGATCTATCATCAGAAGTTAATTCTTCCCATCCAGTTAGAAGCCTCTCTGTGCTTAACTTGTCACTATGGGCTAGTTCCTTAAAAGCAGACAGCTTAAGTTCCTTGAATAACTCAGTCTTCGGTTTCCGGCGTATGCTCCAATGCTGTCCTGTATTTAAACGAACAGAATGGCCTAAATGATGCCAAGAAGATAAGTGTGACCTGCAAAACATATCAGTTGTAGCCACCAAATCAATGACATGAGAAGTTAGGAAGATTAACTCAAATAAGAGGAAATGGTTCTGATACTAGGAGTGAGAAACCTACTTGCGGATGTTGTCCAATATAAATTCATCATTCAGCAAAAGAGCACAATCCATTAATTGAGTAACTGCCTCAGGCATCTTTTCAACACCTTTGCTAGAGGAACTAGGCATGGATTTCTTGCTTGAACTCAGGTCAATTTGGCATGGTGAACTAGTATTACTCCTTTTAAGGAAGCGTTCCATCATTGATGCTTGCTTCTGTATAGAAAGTTGCTTTTTCTGTTCAGCTTCCTCTTTCTCTCGGCGTCTTTGTTCTTTCTCAGCATCCTCATGCTGCTTTCTTAGTTGCCTCCGCATTTCAGACTCATGTTTTTCACGGTGCCTTTCATCCTTTTCTGCCTCCTCTTGCAACTTCCTTTGCTCCTTTTCCTAATAAAATTAAGCGATTGGAAATCCTTACAAATTAACAGAAAAAACTCCTTTGTTTAGTACATACACCAATAAATTTATCACTTATACACACATCAATTTCACAAGAACAAAGTGCAATTTCCTTCGCTTGTCCATCTTGTAATCAAAGCATCTAAACTACCTTTTGTCGCCAAAAAAGGAAATCACAAAGCAGCAGTATATTAGAGCAGGATTATAAGAACCAAGCAAAGGAATTTATGTCACATAAAGGCAACAGCAGTATATGTACATAAACCCTATTAGGAAAGCCAGAAACAAAGTAGTTGCATACAGCTTGTCGATTTTCTTTCTGAATCTCAAGCTCAGCCCTCTTCTTCTCCCTTTCAAATTCATGTTTGCATTTCTCCAGTTGCCTGAGGAGCATCTTCCCTTTTCTTTTTGCTCCTCTATCAGTCCTAAAACAACAATTGAACATGAGTGTGTGTGTGTGTGAGAGAGAGAGAGAGAGAGAAAGAGAGTTTAGATCACAATGTTACAAAATCAGTTATGGTAGACACATACATCTCTGCACTATTCTTCTGTAGCAAGCCATCCACTAACAAACGAATATCTGCTTCTTTTAAGACTTTACCAAGCTTTTCTGAAGCCTTTTTCAATTCATTTTCAACATTGTGATCACTTTCTGACTTTTCTAGTGCAGTTATCATCGCTGAAATGAGCCAAATATATCAATAGCTGCTCAAAAGTGAAGAAGAGAACCACAGAAACTTGGCAGATAGAATGGCATCATCATCATCATAGTTAACATGGGCAATTCTGAGCAGTACACAAGAATCAGGAATTACAGCAAAGAATAAGCATTAAGTGACTCTGAATTAGGCCCAAGTTTGTTGTCAACTCCCAATTAGGCCCAAGTTAAAACAAGATGTAGCCAATTAACAGTTAGATGGCATCTACATCACATTATTAGCTAGGTCATTTGACAACTAAAAGAGGAAATTCTAGATGAGCAATCTAAAGATGCATATATCCCATCAGCCAACCGTAACTGCATCAAAACCTCCTGCAATGCAGGACAGCATGAATAGCAATAAGAATTAGGGATGGAATGCAAAATGCCTTGCAAAGATATATCCCATACACTGGAAAAATGAAGTAGCAGAGAGTCAATATCCAATTTGAAATACAGTCAAAGAACTTCACAAAGATTCTATAGAGAAGGATAGCCACTCTGAACTCACACATAGAATGAGTTCCTCTAGTGAAGCTCCATCGAGATAGAAGCCTTTAATTATATGCTTTACAAAATATACAAATCCTGTGGTCAAATTCTTGGTGGAAATAATACCAATAATTTGCTTGCCAAAGATCCCAAACATTGGTGTCATGCGGCTGGCAAATTGCATTATTTCAAAGTAGACTGGCAGACTAAAGGCAGTTGTAAGATCGAAAGAGAACATACCAGAAACAGCAGTAATCCTCTCATTAATCTTTTTCCGACAAATACGCCGAATTTTCAAGGTGCCGCGTATGGATTGAGGCATCATCTTTACTTCTCTTGTCTGCAATGGCGGGAATAGAATTAAATGACAAAAAAAAAAATCTGACAATAGCTGGATGTTAAATGGGACGACTGTTATCATATCAAATAAAGAATATGGAAAAAGGAAAGGAGAGGAATAAAGGAAGGAGGGAATAACAAGAAGTAGAGATGGATAAAATAAGACAATGAAAGAACAAGAGGGGATGACCTCCCAACACCAGAGACAAGATGGAGTCCGATCCTCAAGAACATCAGCATCCAAATTGGGAACTCCATACATCATTCTCTGACCCACAAACAATACGGCGGTCTTGACCACCGCAGGGGTGAGAACGGAGGCCCTCTCTATCAGCGATAGCTTGCCATAGATCTCCTCCACCAATTTAGACAAGGGCAAGTCACTCTCCTCCATCAGCAAACCCACCTTCCCGTTCAAACTCAAATTATTGTTAGACTCATTTGGAGACAGATCCAAACACAGACCGAAACCCGACTTGTTCTGATTCGTAACTTGGTTGTAGTAGGCAAGAAGCCCCTCAATTTCTTGATGAAGGGCAAGGATCTGGGATGATTTTTGGTCAGGAGTTAAGCAGGACGCGAAAAATGGGCGCTTCCTCTTAAGAGCCTTTTTGGGCACGACGTCTAGGCCGTTGGTGGCGGTGGTAGCGGTGGTGGTGGTGGAGGTGGTAGTGGCGGTGGGTTCATCATCGACGACGGCGATTGCCATATTCTCCGTGACGTCCGCCATGGCTGTGTGCACTCCTACCCCCCCAACCCCGCGTCTCAACCGCTTTACAGTATAAAGCTGTATACAGATGTAACAACACACCGCTCTTAAGTATCACCCTCACCACCGCTGCTTATCTCACTTCCTTTGCCAAGGAGCTTTGATGTCATTTTATTTATTTATGAATTTAATAATCTGTTTTTTTTATATATTTTAAAAAAAAAAAAAAGACTTGTTTGTTGCTCCCATTAGCAGCGCTTTTGATTTGGGCGTCGGCCATTTTCTTTTTCCACTAATTTTTATTTTTCTAATTAATGCAGCCTTTTTTATTATTTATTTTAAAAAAATTGAAGCTTTGAATGTGAATATAATGTGATTAATTAAGCTCTCTCCTCCCCTCAGTCACCCAAAATCTAAATGAGAGAGAGTGAGATGGAAAGAGGCGGGGGGGGGGGGGAGGGGATGGCGGCATGGAAAGAGCGGGGGGGTTGGTTTTCTGTCTTTTTTTTGGCTCCAAATCCAAAAGCCGAAACCAAAACAAGAGTTCCCTCCCGCCCCCGCCCCCAACCCTCTCACTGTTTTGGCGCCATTTTTACTCCTCTTTCAGATCCTTGCACGTGGTCAGCCAAGGCTTATTCCGTTTGCATCCGTTTGTATACGTTTGTTTGTTGGCTTGTTTGTGTAAGTGAACACTGAACGAACAGTAAGTCTCTCAGTCAACTGCCCGTTAAGTATTTAATCTAATACTAGTGCATTCCAATTTTTTTAGTTTTTTTCTTCTTCCGTTGTTAAGTGTTTATTCGTCTACCCTCACCCAAATTTTCTTCGTCCTTCCACCTCAATGATGGTTCCTTCTCTTTGTCTAATCTTTTTGTGGTTGCTTTGGTGGTAAAAAGGTTAATTGCTTATCTTATTCTAGTATATTAATGGATAAAAATAAGGATATTTTAAAATTTATATTCTTATATTAAAAATATAAATCTTATTTTATAAATTTATAAGATATTATTTATAAATTTAAAAACAAATCTTATGTATATGTTAAGAATCTAAATATGAACTTACTTAGTAAATGATTGAGGCATTTTACATTGTGTTAGTTCTTAAATTTTATATTTATGAAACATTATGTTGATCTTATTAGTCTCTTTATTTTTAAATTTTATATTTATGAAATATTAAATTAAAAATAATATAAATATTTCCTCTTTTTCTTTGCACTTTAAAGTAAAGGCTATTATATTTTTAAATTTTATATTTATAAAATATTAAATTAAAAGTAAAAGTAATATAAATAATATAAGTATTCTTTCATTTTTGTTGCGCTTTGAATATTAAAATTGTTGAATTCGTAATATAAGTATTTTCTCTTTCCTCTTATACATTAAATACTAAAATTTTTTATTATCTTACTTATAGAATACATAACAGTAAAAAAGATTTATCTTATTTCAAAATTTTAATTATCATAATTTATTATGCTATTACAATTAGTTTACAATAACAAAATTATTATTAAGTATAATGTTTTTGGACACTTTAGATCCCTTTTTTTTTCCCCTTTTTTGGCTAACATTGATAGCTTGCTAACATCCATTTTTCTGGGACATCTTGTTTTGCATTATGAATTTATGGCATCCATTGACACGTAAATAAGCTCATGTACTTGACGGCTTTCTGAGGAAGGGGGCCCGCTAAATTAGATTATATGGCCTTTTCTCCTGTCAATTCCGGCAGCAATGAAAATCGGAATATTACAATTTTCTTATGTTAGCCGTAACATTTTGCAGAGAAGAGAAAATAAGAATGGATGACAATAGATTCGGGACCATGTTACTTCTCCCATTTGTTATGAGGCTGTTGTCAGTTTGCGCTTCCTGAGCATTTGCCTGGGAACAAGGACAGTGGCAAGGTTGAAAGACTGGGCACTATTGTAGCGAAAATCCACGGACAATCAGTGGTAAAAAGCGTGTGATTGTTACTACTAAGCAAGCAGTTCACGAATGAATTCAACGTCTTGCACAGCCATGTTAGCCGAAGCACCTAAAGAATTCCCATCCCCTCGTTTCCTGGGCAACAGAGAAGTTCTGCTGGTTCTCACGAGGACACATTGGCCACGTTCTCTGCAATTGCGAGTACTTTCTGTAATAAATTGGCCCTGTTCTCACCCAGGAGACATTTGTTCGGACCATTTTCCTGGGATGTTGCTTGATACACATTTGCTTTTTGCCTGGCCAATGACATTTTGCTGCAATTGTGTACTAGGCGTGTGGAATATCGTCTTAGTTTTGTTGGATTTTAGAGTCACAAATTATTCATCAAAGTTTGTTCCTTGCGTCAAATATAGACCTCATATGGAAAGCATTTGTTCTTTCAATTTTGTTTTTGTTTATCTTTAATAATAACGTGTCAATCCAAATCCACAAATAACTATAATACAAAACAAAGAATTTAGGAGTCTATCATCATCCTCATCTATAAAATTAATCTGCCATTTTATACTATAAACGATTACCAAAATTAGAAAAATAAAGGACAATACTTTAATTATTTGGAATTTGACTAATGAAGCTCATAACTTCATATCTTGTCATTTTACTAGGCTTTAGCATTTTTTTATGAAGATTATAAATGTTTGTTATCTCTTTAATATTCTCCAAGTTAGGATTCTTGGTCTTCATGTTAAATTCATATTATGGTCTATATTGGTGTTAAAATTCTTATATCATGGTCCAAATTGTAAAAATCTTGTGCATCACAAAACTAATAAAATAGAAAAAGAATACATCAACCCTTCGGGCACCATAGTAAGTAAAAATGCATATTGTCATTATTTCAATGGACTTTGTTTACATATAAAGGATAGAATTCCCATTCTAATTAATTTTTCATTTCTATTTTAATGTTTTTAGTTGAGATTCCAAAACTTTTTTTTTTTTGTTATAGATTTCAAATTTCCAGCTCAATTTTTTTATGAGTTTTTTTTTTTGTTGGGGGACAATTGAGACGTTGGGTCATTTTTGGGTGATTGTGCACGGGCACAACAATCGCAAACCCGTAATGGTAATAGCATACGTTAACTATATACACACATAAGTAGTCATATGGATAGATTGTAAAAAGAACGGAGCGGAATAAAAGTTGTACACGAAATGATTAAGGTCTCCGACTAGCTAAAGTTGGGTCACTGGTGCAAAGGATAAAAGCCCAGTAAAAGAAAGAGATAGTGAGGGGAGCTTTGCTACAAGTGTTTTTTTTTTTTTTGGAAAGAAAGTTGGTGACCAGTAGATTCATTAGTGCCCATCAGACACAGGCCCAAAGTAAAAGTTTTGCTTCCATGCAGAAAGAAAAGAGTACGTATCAATTGTCAAATATTGGAATCGAATAGAAATAAGGTCTTAACAGCTTTCGCACCCAAAGAGAAAAGAGAGTGAGAGAGATCAATTTCTTTTAGAATCAAATTGCTGACTCGTGAAACAGTAGCCTGCATGAAATATGGAGTGTGCTAGTTAAGTTAGAAGCAATATGTTCATATTTATTTGAACCAATTACCTCGTTGAATCAGTTGCTTTAAAGCTCACAAATTTGCCTGCAAATACAAATTGAGTTACTTCATTTCCTGCACTTATTTGTTTTATTTACTAACCGTGACAAAAATCATCATCACCTCCCCGACCATCTCGCCGTCACCTGTATCATATATATCATCACCAGAGTCTTCTTTAGTTGGGATCGCCCATCCTTCACCAAAAAGTTTAGGTGACAGTCTCGCAATTCCATGTATTAATATATATAGCAAGCAAGGCCTTTGTAAAGTGGATGTGTGCTCGGCTTTCCTATTTTACATTAGCATCATCGTTTGACTTATTCATGTTTTGCTGAATGTTTCTTTAATATCTACATGACAAGTAGAGCAGGAGTTCTAATTTTCAATTCTAACCATATGCCATGCATGATATGGCGTGAGAGGTATTTCGGCCCTGGCCTAGAATTACATATAGGTTTTAAAATTTGTTCCTTATTCTCTGTTTTGGAAAAAAAAAAAAAAAAGAGTATTTGGAAGTCAACTAAAATGTTCAAGTTATGTATGTGTGTGGGGATCACATATGCATGGATGCGCGCAATATGTGAAGTTTTCTATTTAGACGTCATTAATGTGCCTCGCAGCTGTAAATTGAATGTCACGTAGGCGTAGTATAGTTAGCACCATACGAATCTAACCTAACAATTAATTGCTAGTTGGGAAAAAGCAAACCAAACCCTACAACTCTGGAGTGGAGATGTAGCTAAGATTAGGCATGCATTGACGGTGTACCAAACCCTTAACTCCCCTACTCGATCGGACTGGGATGAGTTAAACATGTGGGGGCTAACAGTATCGCCCTTAACTAATTGGATATGTATTAGAAAAGTACGAGTTTTCGTTGATAATTTTCGTCTTTTATTTGATATAATAGACACAATCTTTGTAGTTTTCCACCACGACGTCGCATCATTCGGCCTAGATTCCATTCGAAATTTGACCCTGTTATATATACAGAGGCCCTATGCGCAAAGATACACATATGATCCTCATTCGATACACCTTAGACGTTGCATGCAATACCAAGTTACAGAATTATGAGCAAATTCTACCAAGTACCGGCTTCACCTGTCGAGGACCTCAAGGTCACTATACAAAACGTATCAATGGTAACTCCGTCTCAAGAAACCGAGAGAAGATCCTTCTTCTTATCAAACATAGACCGGAAACTCAATTTTCATGTTTCAGTGGTTAATTTCCACAAACCCCACGAAGATTTTCCTCCCCTCATTGTGGCCGAGAAACTCAAAAGTGGAGTAGCACAAGCATTGGTTCCATATGATTTCTTGGCTGGAAGATTGAAGTTGAACTCTGAAACAGGTCGCCTGGAGATTGATTGCAACGCGGCAGGAGCTGGGTTCGTGGTGGCTTCTAGCGAGTGTTCGCTGGAGGACATTGGGGACTTGGTCTATCCTCATCCAGCATTCGCTCAACTCACTGTGGAACCTTTAGATATGTGGGCAAAGGATGAGCAACCGCTATTCATTCTTCAGGTAAGTAGCTATGCCCTTACACGTGGACAAGCATTTTTATAACTAATGATCGAGAGCGTCGATTCTAGCTTATATTTTCTGCTTAATGATTTTCTCGTTTGATATGTCGTAGGTAACATCATTTAAGTGTGGTGGCTTCGCAATAGGCACATCCATGAACCATACTGCATTTGATGGAGCAAGTTTGAAAACCTTCTTAGAAAACGTATGGGCTCTGGCAGCCAACAAGCCCCTTGTTGTCTGCCCGTGCAACGATCGTAGACTTCTAGCAGCTCGATCACCACCCCGTGTCACTTTCCTCTACCCGGAAAATTTCCAACTCAACACCTGTTTCTCCTTGGACCAAGACTCGAATAACAACTCTAATGCTCCCGCCAAGCAAGAACAGCCAGACTTGCCTGTAATCTTCCGTACTACCCAGGAAAAGCCGGAGTCCAAGCTCTTCCGGCTCACCCCAAAAGACATCTCCAATCTCAAAGATAAGGCCAAGACCCACGAGAATGCCAGCGTATCTAGCTTTAATGCGATAGTGGCTCTCCTCTGGTGGTGTAAGGCCTTGTCATCGTCTGATGATGATCCGGACAGAGTGTGTACAATTCTTTATCCAGTCAATATTAGGTCAAGATTGATCCCTCCTTTACCCGAATCCTATGCTGGAAATGGAGTGATGAGTGCTTATGCGAGGGCCAAGCTTAAGGAGCTCAAAGAGGAATCTTTTTCGAGGTTAGCAGAGCTGGTATCGGAGGGTGCAAAGAGAATGACTGATGAGCATATAAGGTCTATCATAGATTGGTATGAAATATACCCAGGATTCACACGCGGGGATCTAGTCGTAACACCGTTGTGGAAACTTGGCTTTGGAAATGAGGAGCCTCCATGGGGAAGGTCGGTGAATGTTACGCATTTCATTGGCAATAAGAAGGACATTGTCCTGATCTTACCCGATGCTCTTGACGACAAGTGCCTCTATATTCTGGCCAGCCTCCCGAGCGAGGAGGCGGATAAGTTTGAAAGTCTCTTCCGCAGCTTCCTATGGATGGAAACTGGACACACCGGTGAAGGTGGACTTAATATTGCCCATAAATCATTCTCGAGGATATGAAAACGGAAGATATAATGAAAGCATGGGCGCGTGGGTGCACGCGGGCTTGTTACTTGTTAGTTATAACGTAATGCTAAAAAATAAAAAATTTCGTACCCTCAAAATAAAATATTTACATACCCCAAAAAAAAAAAAAAATCGATTTTTATTTTCGAACCGAACAGCAGTTCAATGGGTGAGATTTCTATTAAGAGATCAACGGCAAAGGTAACAAAGTTGCTGCGGCCCTTACCGGTAACCTTCATTTCTTCTTTGAATTTGAGCTACCTCTTACACCGGAGAAAAATACGGACATGTGATGTGACTTGTTGTCTTGACCCGTGCACTCATTTTTCATGCCTAATCCAATTCTAGACAGCATTGTTGATCTACGTTACATGCTATATCCAAGGTCACGTCTCTCCCTTGATTATGGCAAAAAATGACCTTGCACTCATAGCTATTAATTTAACCCCGATTTCGGCGGTTCCTGTTTTGATTTCTTTTTTTCAGGGGAGGAGTGGGGCTCATCAAGAGCCAAAGATATTTTCACTTTGAGATGATTAAACAAATAAGCATGAAATGCATAACCTCCTCAACCTTTTGACCCTCCAAAAGTACAAGTCCATTTTCCGTTGCAAACTGTTGCCATTCCTCTTTGTTGACAGCCCCCACTCCCACGAGAAATGTCACACTTGTTCCTCTTGGCATGATTTGTCTGTTTTTCGGACGACAACAGCCCTACTAGGTGAAAATCCCATCTTCCCCACAGTTTGAGGAGCTATGGCGCGTGGGGGCCCAATAAGATAGTTTTTTCGGCTTGTCCAACCGGAGTCGTTCTCCCAAACAGATCTCCCCCCAACAGCAATCTCCCCAAAAGTTCACATTCTTCATAATTTGCACCTAGAAGTATTCCCTGGGCCAAAATCAATCTGAAAATATTCTGTAACACCTCGTGAGACAGAGTTGCCACCACCAAAAGCTTAAGTATAAAAACGAAGCATGATCATGACACCTCTAGAAAATGACACACATTAACCACCGAGTCTTGCTTTAAAAGTTAGACATCATCTTGATTGTCGGACTTGCAACGTACAAATAGAGCCACACACTGCCTGGCGCATTTTACATTCTAATGTCATAAATAAGTAGTGCTCCAGCTGCTTCTCCGCAGTAAGACCTGGTGATGGATCAGAAGATTCTTGCCCAGCCTTGAACAGACATTCAGATATCCAGAATATGTTCATTTACTAGCGGATTTTCCACGTTCGATTCATATTTTCCCTTTTAATAAAAAAGGGCGAAAAAATCCAGCATGACACTCTGCCACAGGTGTCAGAAGGGACAAACTAAAGAATGATCCACAAAAGAGCAAACTATTTTGCAACGGAGCAATAGATAAACTTCTGCAGTTCCCATTTTCTCTTATGTTCAATTAGACAAGAAACGATATTGCCAACCAAATCATTAACTTGAAAATGTCTAGAATAAGTAGCCTATGGCAACAGGCTAACGTGTGTTTGAATGGTGATCTGCAGAGGCCTCTTACGGTCGGAAGTCAATACCCACATTGCCTCTTCCCTGTTGACGCGGAAAGGTATAACTTTTTAAAGCTGGGACACCAACTCTCAAAATCCAATCAAGTGCCGTTAGTGTTAGCAGCTCATCAGTACTGTAGTCAGTTTCCCTTCTAACCCAAAAAGAAAATAATAGCAAAAAATTTGCTTGTTGCAGTTGAAGGGGTAATCTTATGACACGCGTCCAACAGTTCTTTATGTGGTACATTGCATATTATTTATTTGTTATTTACTCTGTGGTACATTGCATATTATTTATTTGTTATTTACGACCTTGTAGGCCACCTTAATCATTAATTAACTCATTAACAAATGTTTCTTGTTAGTTTTTCACCCAATCTTATTTCTCTATCTTGACTGTGGAGACTAGGGGTTGCTTCACAAGTTCCCAGATGAGCTTTAGTAATCATGTCACAATGCAGCATTTAAAAATCAACCTCAATAAGATTCTTATCAAGGGTCAGTTTTATTGTAGGGAAGAGTTCCAGCATTTTCAGCATAGCACATCCATACCTGCCATTTCTTCTATTGCTTGCTGACAATTCTTTTTATAACAGTTCCCTGCAATAACTGAAAAATTTTAGCATACATGGACCAGTAACTTTCAAAGGAATAGAAGTAAAAGTTACCCGGCTGCAACATCCTGACCCAACTGTTTGGATAACCGATAGGACTATACTGCCATTGTCATTTGAGACTACATGTTAGGCATTGAAATAGGAGTTCCTTCAACAAAAAGCACGAGTAAATTAACAATTCCTGGGTGATATTCCAGTGTTGAATTGGATACCTAATAAATGTCTTTATTATGATCCCAATAACGAGGGAGCATATACAGATTTTCCAGTAACAGTCAATTACTGTTAAGCAAATGCAAAAAGATTGTGCCAATAAGGCCATACAGGAATATATCCTAATGAAAACATTCTCCTGAGAGTTTTATGAAGATGTTTCTAAGTTGAGTGATTAAGAGTGAGGGAACAACCAAAGCTGCAAATATTAGCAAAAGCTAAAACATTGGAATTCGCAAAACATTGCCTTCAATTTATCATAGCCCATCACTTCTACAAAGGGAATTTGCATTTCTCGTTGTTAACCTTTTGGAAATGCCCCGCATGATTCATGCCATTCACAAGATGACAGCCTTGCCAAAGAATGTGTGAGCACACAAAGCAATGACCACTGCTTCAAGTTCTCCTTTTCCGCATGTCAAGCAAAGGCATGCACTGTCACTGGAAACTCTATTTACTAGAAGAGATTCACCAGTAAGTGGAGGCTGCTATCCTAGACAAGAAATGATGATCAATACAGTTCACCAAATGAACCCTTAACTAATAGGGAAGAAAGGTTGCGAATGCACCTGAAGTAATTTTCAATGGATCACCCCTCAGTGGACAAGTATCTGCAATGATGTCTACAAGCCTAAAGTTGATACTATCAAGTGGAACAAGAATAGCAGCGTCCTCCTCAATCCACTCTGTCTTGATGGACCAAATATAATGGACTAAAAGTAAAAAATTGATTTGCCAAAGCCAATGCAATGATCCACAGGTAACATTTCAAAGTAATAAAGTATGGCAAAAAACCAGCATAGAAGGCTTTTCCCTCAAACATCCTTGCTTTCAGTGCCAGATATGCCTAGAAAGCAGTGGCAGCATTGCTAACACTGCTGTCATTTATAAAATTGTTTGTAGAAGTGATAAGGAGCATAACATTAATGCCCGCAAAATCTTGCGAGTCAGATGGCTCCCATGAAAAATTTGAGCATGATGTAAGTCATTTTCTCCGCACTTTGGTGGAAAAAAAGAAAATTAAAACTTATATTTCCTTTGCTAGAAACAAAGGCACCACAGGAAGGTCGTGATCTCTGTTTTGTTTCTCTCTACTGGCATGCTTGATAATAAGATTCTGAAAGAGAATAACACACTCCTACATTTGCAAGAGCAATAGCGCATAGTAGTAATAGAAATAAAAGCTGTTATCAAGATTATTAAATATCAAAAGATGCTCTCAAGCAGTCCTGAGTTCCAATTTGACGCAAGCACACAGGTCCAACATAGAAATAAGCAGAAAGGAAGAAAGCGGACTAAAGTATACACTATAAGGCAAATTCCTAACTTTCCCAATGGCTGGCTATGTAGTATAAAGAAATTGCAACATGTAGCAAGGCTATTTAAGGGGATCAAAAGTAAATAAATGAGGACCAAAAGCAACACAACATAGAAGGGAATAATTGTGACTCATCCGACAACGCAGTTAACAAAAAAGAAGTATGAATTTAAGAACCCCACCAGCAAGCCAGCCTCCCTCTTCCGATGATTATAATCTGAAAATGTACGAGTGGTATGAGAACAAGAAAAAAAATCCCATAAAATAAAAATTTTAAAAAATCTAAAAGAAAGACCCCAAAGAAGAAGCCATAAAAACTTCAAAAGACAAAAGATTTAAAGAGAGAGAAGGAAGCTTGATTGAAGACTGAGAAGACAAGCCACCCAAAGCCCTCGTTTGGGTATTTTTAAATATGAAATCCCAACATAATTGTGAAACCGAAAAGACCCAGAAAAACAATTTCAAAACGTAAAAATCCCAACTTTTTTTTTTAATAAAAATATTAGCTTTTGCTTGAAACTCTTGGAGGAAGAAAGAAAGTCGAGAGAAAAAGAAAGGCATATGACAAGAAAGAGCTTTTCTTGCATCAGATTCAGAAGCAGCCTCTCTCCTTCCCATCAAAAGAAGAAGGAGAAAACTCAAGTTCTAAAGATCACAAAAGGTCGGACTTTGATATCTGGCATTGAGGAAGAGCCTGCTTCCTGGAAAAAGAGGAAGAATGGAAAGCCAACGGCTAATTTATACGATGCGATGCAAAGCCGGCAAGGTGGCAAAATGCCCCCACCCTTGCGGATGTCGTGTCCCACCCGCTGCAGCAAATTTACTACTATTATTATTATTATTATTATTATTTTACCGTCGGACAGTCTGAGAGGATTTGTTTTAAAGAGAAGTTAAAAAAAAATTACGAGAGAGAGAGTCAACGGCTATACTGAAGCCCGATGACTCCGAACATTGCCACTGAGATTGCTTCTTTTTATTTTTGGTAGATTCTTAAATAAGCCAAAAACAAAATAATTTAACCCAATTATTATTAACCCAAAGAGATACTAAATATCAGAGGCAATGAGAACAAGCAGACTTGGGTCGATGTCGGTGAGATATTCCTCTCTCTTTTTTTTTAAAAAAAATTGCTACAATGAATACGCGTAATTAATTAAAGTAACAAAATTTCAATTAATTACTTAATTAACACAATTAACTAAAATAACAAAATTTAAAAAGAAAAAAAAAAGTAACTCGCTTACACAGAAATCGAATCCTCTCTCCTCGGTTAGGCGAAAAACCTTTTGTTTTTTTCATTTTCCGATATTTGGAGCACGTACAGAAAACGCCATTAACCCTAAAAATAAAAAATAATAATACTACTGAATTTCTGGGAACAATTTTTATTTATTTATTTTTTTTTTTTTGAAAGAGAGAGAATATCCGAGAGGGAGAGAGATAGAGAGATGAGAGGGGAAAATTGATTTTTTCTCGGTAAGTTATTATTTTTGTGTGTGTGTGCGTGTCTCTCTCTCTCTCTCCGTCGGCTGGGTGTGGGGGGGTTCACTGCACACCCACAGTGCCGAATTAGCACAGATATGGAATATTCCAATGGGGAAGAAGAGCCTTAAATCCCATGACGCTGAAACTGAACCTGTTTTCATCGATCTTGTTGACTCTCCGCCTCCTAATAAAGGTCCGCCTTTTCCCTTTCTCTCTTTTTCAGGTTCCACTGTTCCTTTTCTTTCCTTCCCCACCACCTTCCCCCTCCCCCCCCTTTTTTTTTCTTTTTAATTCATTCCTACGTCTATATAAATACGCATACAAAGAAAAGAAAAATAAAAGGTTAAAATAAATAGCTGCCAATCGAATCTCTCGTCTGTTTCTGTATGAATTGAAGGAATGCTTCCCCTCTTCCCTCTCATCCTCTACCTTCCCGCTTGCTGTGGATGGAGCCACCCTCCTTTCTTTCTCTGTTCCTTTTATTACTGTTGTTCCTCTGGTTCCCACAAATGCTTTCTTTGTCCGTCGCTGCTGTGCTGCTTCATTCCATTCTTTTTAAGAATTAACCCCCACCCTGCCCCGCTGAATATATATATATATATATATATATATATATATATCCTATCAATGCATTCAAAAAACATTCCACGACCTTCAACTAGCAGTCGCTACTCTCTTTTGTCTTGGTATTAAAACGAGGAAAGGGCACTTTCAATCCTTTGTCAGATTTTGCCTTCTTTTCTTGTCTTCCAACAGTTCTATTACTGATGTTGCGTCTTTAATTAGATTTCACGTGTTTGTTTATCCGCATATTTTTAGTACGATTTATACATTCAAGAGACTTCTATAACGTAAATGTTCAGTACAGCATTTGCTTGGATTGTCGTTGTGCCAATAGAGACACCGGCAATGCAGTTGTCTTAAAACTGGATGATCCCTATATGAGAAGAATATTCTTGAGCCTGGAAAATTCAGTAACTCAGACATCTCTGTGCTTAATCAAAACAAAATCCCATGTTTGCTGTATAAATATCGGTGTTTATTGATTTAGAGAGGGTTTTGGCGCATTAATTTCCTGTGTTGTTCAAGAGGGTGATGGAGATCATATTCTTGAGTCACCAAGTGTGTGGGAAGCATACTCAAGCTGTTATGCTTTCCCGAAGAAAAAGGCTATCCAAAAAGCAAGCTCAACAGATGGGGCATTTCAAATTATCATCTCTACATGTTTCTGAAACCTTTTCTCACCATGCTCAATCAAGGAGGATGTTCAAGAGCAAAAATGCTTGTTCCAAACTAAAGAAAGGGCTAGACACCACAGCGTTTGGATGTCGCCTGGAGTGAGTCTCCACCTTTCACCAAATTACTTTATTTTCCAAATCTGTTGACCTTGTACTGAAATCCTCTCTTTAAAAAACTATAGAACTTTATGGAGGAGCTTCTCAGAAGACGAGAAGATGTCTTTTGCATATCTCGACCGTCTGTGGTTTGCGGCGTACATGAATACATCCAGCAGAAAAAAATGTTTTGGCTTGGATTAAGGGGGAAGCACATCTTCTCAAAGAAATATGTTTTTGTTCTCATAGTTTACTGGTAGGTGATTTGGCTACGTGGCATGGACGACAACTTTTTGTGTTACCATGTTATGTGAGGTTCTTGTTTGGATGCCATCTCTTTAGGAGTCACTGGAGCCTCTTGATCGTCTGCCATTTTGAAGAGAATTTGCAATCAGAGAACACAACACTGTGCATGTTGTTGCTGGATTCACTTGAGATGGCAAACCCGAGGTGGCTTGAACCAGAAATAAGGAAGCATGTCTTTGTTTTAAACAAACTGCCTTTGTTGCAGAGTATTTGTCGTCAAATAGTTTTTTTTAATGCTTTGTAATAAGGTTTGTATTGGCTATTTACAAGTCAGGGGGCAGGCCTGAAGACAAGCAGTTGATTTCTCGTATTCCATTATTGGTGCCTAAGGTAATTGCAACTCAGTTTAATCATTGTTTTTTTTTTTTTCAAACTTTATTACTAGGACTATGATCGGAAAGTTTTTTGTAGAAATATTTTAGATCTAGTCCCTTGGTTATTTACCTTTGAAATGTCCCCAGCGAATCAACAAAGAAATGGTGAGGAATGCGGCAACTATGTCCTCCATTTCATCAATTTGTTTGTACAAGAGGCTCCTGAGAACTTTAGCATGGGAGACTACCCCTATTTTGTATGTTTTTTTTTTTTCTAGCTGTTGTTGGATTAAATGAAACACAAAATTGCACATTTTGGAAGGTAATTGTTACTTTAATTGAACTGCAGATGAAAGACAACTGGTTCAGCTCGGAAGGCGGGGAGAACATGTGTGAAAGGCTGAAATCCCCTGCAAGTTGAAGCCCAGCGGTTGTTAAAGTAGTTACTGTGCATATTTGACGTGTTTAAGCAGTGATGTTTGTAGAAACAACAGGACATGGTTTGTGCAGTAGTTACAACTGGATGAGGGGTGCATCATTCGCTGAGATGGTTAATATGAAGCTTGTACAATGACGACCATTTACCTTTGTTTGTGGCGTATGGTAATTATAAATTAGTATAGGAAAGATGAATAGTTTAAATTGAGGCGGTTAGGGGGAGTGTCAATTCGACTTGAGGATATCTGTCAACCAAGATGGTGATCCCTGGCACTCCACTCCTGCTGCTGGAATTGTTATGTGCTGGTAATCAATGGAAATGTTCAACGGGTAGGTAGGTCCAATTTTGTGGAATGGTAACAAAATGCTTGGGGTTTCTTTGCTTCCGGTTCTTTTGGATGTGATTCGATGTTAGAGGTGCCAATTATATGTAACATTAGCTAGCTAGCAGACAAAACGAAAGGGAATGGTAACAAAAAGACAAAAAAAAAAAAAATAAAATAAAGAAAGGAGCAGACTTGAGTGGAGCTGAGGACCACGAGGCCTGAGGGGAAGGGGCGCCCACATCCACTCAAATCCTCCAACTCCATGTGAGGCGAGCCCACATCCAAAACCACAAACTGCCAACAGCGCTCACAAACCACTAAATAAAATTTTTTTAAAAAAAAATGGGAAAGCAAAATTTTCTTTTCTTTTCTTTTTTAGGTGTTATATAAACAAGAAAAGGATAAATTATTATTATTAGAAAAATCTGACAGGGAGAGATTGAGAGTCCGAGGGGGAGAGATGCTAAGCAGAACAGGTGTAAGCTGCTCCTCTGCCTCCACCTTCACCTCCTCGGCTGTTGCTGTGTCAGCTTCAGTTTCTTTACTTTCTTCGAAAGTGGGTACTTGTCCCAAATTATTGGGCCTTAAAACGCTATCTTGTAATTATCACTCCCAAAATTCTACAAAACCAACAGCGGCCGCCGCCGCAGCAGTAGCGAGCGCCAGATGGAACTATTGCTTCCATACCCCCAACAACTTCTTCAGTTTTGGCATTAACACAACGTATAGCATTACCTCTGGTCATGGTACAAGAAGAAGAAGAATGGAGAATATGAGCGTGAGGGTGAGGGCATCGGCGGCTCAGCCTTTAAAGAATGCTGATGAGCTCATCAATTCCGTCGAGACATTCATCTTCGATTGTGACGGTCTCTTCACTTCCCCCCAACTCATTATCCATCCATTTTGGACGGACTTAATTGCCTTTTGTTCTGTTTTTTTTTCCCCTCTTCAAAACCGCGCTTGCTTCATTGACCGTTTAGTCGAATGTGGTTCTGTGAATAAAAATAAAGAATCATCTTTGCAATTGGATTGCAGGAGTTATATGGAAAGGGGACAAGTTAATAGATGGAGTTCCACAAACTCTCGATATGCTTCGCTCTAAGGTTCCTCTCTCCTTTACCAATCCTCCTTCACTCCTTGATTGATTAAAATGTTTCAGCCTTGTCTGTCTGTCTGTCTTTCCTTCAGGGAAAGAGATTAGTTTTTGTTACCAACAACTCCACGAAGTCTAGGAAACAATATGGTAAGAAGTTTGAGACGCTTGGCCTCAACGTCACTGAGGTTAGCTTTCTTTTCTTTCACCGCTCCTCACTCGGCAGGCACCATCACTTTCTCTATCATTTCTTCTTTTTTTTTTTTCTTAATAATTACTTCACACTTCACAATTTAAACTTGAAAAACAAATCAAATCTATTTCAGGAGGAGATTTTTGCATCTTCCTTCGCAGCTGCTGCTTACTTGCAATCCATTAATTTCCCAAAAGATAAAAAGGTTTGTCTTTTTCTTCCATACTCATACAATCCCTCTCTATATTTTCTCTGGTCGCACGAAATCCAAAAACTATTATTGGACTGCTGATATTGTGGCAGCTTTCCTGATGCTTACAAATTCTTCGCTAATAACTGATAACTGAGACCAACTCAGGTTTATGTGATTGGTGAAGATGGCATCTTGAAGGAGCTTGAGCTCGCTGGATTTCAGTTTCTTGGTGGGCCGGTATGCATGACTTTTAATTGCATTTCACAACCCCTAGAGCAATCAGAAACAAAAAGAAAGAAAGCCAAAAAAAAAAAAAAACCATTGGCCATTGCAACCTTGCTGTGTTGGAATAGCTTCATTTTTCAATCAATGACTTTTTTTTTTCCTTTATTGATTTTGAATCACAATATGGATTTATTATTATATATCTGAATGTGGTGTTTCATTTGTTAACATTTGTTGGGATGCATGAATTACTTGTGCTCTTTTCCTACAACATTATGCAGGAAGATGGTGGTAAAAAGATAGAGCTGAAGCCTGGGTTTCTAATGGATCATGACCCAGACGTAAATTGCTTTTCATTCTTTTCTTTTCCATTGCCAAATTTAGCATCTTGGTTCTTAGCCTGAACATAAATTTTCTAAATTTCTGCTTCTTTTATCTAAATGTGAATTTAGAGCAAGATGCCTGTAATTTCTTGCACCTGAAATTTGGGCAGATCAAAGAAGTTTCTTGTGTTCTGTTCAGGTTGGTGCAGTTGTGGTTGGATTTGATCGCTATTGCAACTACTACAAAATCCAGTGAGTGCACCAACTTCTTGTTGAACAAGCATGTTTAGACTGATACCCATTCCTGAGTCACAGTTGTGCACTCATGTGCCGCACTGAGAAGAGATAACAGCTACCTTGCCCATTTGGGCTGTACTTTCCTGTGGATTTACTGCTTTTTATTTTGTTTATTACACTAATAACTATTTGTGTCATAGTGGGAGAATTATAAAAATTCAGATACTGATTTCACATGCTGAGCTTCAACTTAGTTCTGCTACATGTTTGGTTTAACAGTCTAAAAGGAACCATACTGGGTTTATGATGGTTTTGAACATGATATAAATAACTATACTTATACCACACCACCAAGGTGGCATCTCTCTATCTGCATTTCCACAGCCACTCTACCCCCTTTCCTCTTTTTAGTTCTTGGGTTACTCTAAATCATTTCCTTAATTCTGATGGAAAAGGTTAAAAAGTGCTTTGATAGATTCAGTGATCATCAATTTTTGCTTTTATGGTTGGAAGGTATGGAACTCTCTGTATACGGGAAAATCCTGGGTGCCTCTTCATTGCTACCAATCGTGATGCTGTCACTCATCTCACAGATGCTCAGGAATGGGCAGGTTCTCTTCTGGCTTGCTGATACTGCATTTCTTGATTCCTTTCAGTGTTCACTATTATTTTGGTTTCTCTACATCTCTGTGATGGTGTGTCACTCCCTTGCCCCCAAACTACTTCATTGCCTTTTGTCTTGGTGATTCATCTTTTTTGTACCATTTACAGCGCCATCATGGGATACTCTATTTGATTTTCAGCTCATTGAAATTGTTCTCCTAGAATTGGCCTTAAAATGTGATTGATTTCAGGTGGTGGTTCTATGGTTGGGGCTATCGCTGGATCGACTCAGCGTGAGCCACTGGTTGTAGGAAAGCCCTCAACTTTTATGATGGATTACCTAGCAAACAAGTACGCTAAGAAATAATTAATCTTTTAATTTTACCCTTCATGCTCACTTTTGATTTGGGCACATCCACTAGAATCACTGCATATTATAATACAGCTTTTATTTTCTTTCCACCACATTCTGTTATTACTGCCCAGTCATGGTTTACCACCAGCAGGCTTCAATCCTAGGATATAAGTCAACCCTGATTCAGACTAAAGGAAGTAAGCAAGCCCAAAATATATTTATCAGTTAGAGAAGTAGTAAACCTGCCTGCTGGGATTAGGAGTTCTGGACCTTTTATGCTTGGCTTTCTCTGGTGCATACCTATTAAATATTAGGTTCTATGGTTAAAATGGCAACAAGCAAACCAAAATAACTTGTCATGTTGAGAAAGAGAATACCCTGGCAATAACCAGAAATGTTGGCGTGTAAGAATTCAGAGGGTTACCTCATGCTAATATCTATCTTCTTCATGGAATGATCAAGCAACAGATTTGGGATATTCAAGTCACAAATATGCATGGTTGGGGACAGATTAGATACTGATATTCTGTTTGGACAAAATGGTGGCTGCAAAACACTTCTTGTCCTCTCGGGTAAGTAATTGCTATATAAAACTTCTGTTTTGAACCTGAGCCTGTGAATTATGTAGTGATTTGATGGTAACTTTTTCATCCCAACAGGCGTGACCTCGTTGTCAATGCTACAAAGCCCCAGCAATACCATCCAGCCAGATTTCTACACAAACAGAATTTCTGATTTTCTGTCTCTGAAGGCTGCAGCTGTATGAGCACGTGACAGAGCAAGTTAGCTCTTATTTGGGACCATTTGTCATTTTGCCAAATATGATTGCTGTTGCAGTTGTTTATCCCTTTGCTTATTCTTTTATATACCAGAAGAAGAGGACAACCTAGACTGATATGGATGTGGGAATAATAAATCAATATCAATGGTGGTGGTTATTGATTTTTTGAAACTTGATAGTGGTCAGCAGACCCTCAAGTCTCAGTGCAAAACAAGGAAATTTCATGTCATCCCGTAGATTCATTGCACAATTTGGTTGGATGGATTGATTTTCAGACCAAGGGAGCCAAATAAATGGACGTGAGTGCGTTAATCGTGCAGCATGGGCAAAATACACATTCTATTTAATTGGCATATGCAGGTTTGGTCTTAAAAGAGAAACTGAGGAATGGAGGAAGATCTATCATGTACTTAAAACACCACAGAGACAGGCGTTTTGTTTTGTTTTGTTTTGAGTTGGGAGAGAAGCCATCAACCATGCGAGCAGAGGGATGGAAGTATAAGACTGGAGGATGAGTGCTAGAATTTCTCCCCTTTACACATACACACACACGCACGCACGCGCGCGCGCGCGCGCGCACACACACACAGACAGAGGTTCTACTATAAAAGAGAAGCCAATCCATCAAAACTGCATTGTCCCCGCTTAGAAGAATGAAATAAGATGGGCTGTTGATCCGGAAAGCATACTAATGGCAGACAAGAGTTACTCCCAATTACACATGTAATCTTTACTTATTTCCATGAAGCAATTTTCATTTCCATTTCGAGTTATATTCTTCGGCGGTTTGGATTGAGACTCTCCAAATCTGAAGAAGGCTTTAAAACTTGTGATCATGTTACATTAGTTTCTTCCTTTACAATTTTCAATGGAGATAATCTCACTAAGACTCCGAAAAAACATTAGTTTTCTAGTTCTACGCCGATAAACATTTAGTTTCTAGTTTTGATGGCTCGCCGCCTAATGCCAAACTCAGTCGGTAACATTAAAACCGCACGGCATAAACAGGGGGCTCTCTGTTGACTTATTATGATATGGGATTTTTGTTTTTTGCTTTTCTAGGGGGAAGGAATTTAAGATTCTGTCGAATAAAATGATGAATAATTTGAATCAAACGAAATAAAAATTTTCAAAAAGCAGAAAACAAATTAAACAAAAGAACATGAAATAGCAGGAGCCAAGAGAATATACTGGATAATTTTATTTTTATTTATCTTTTAGCTTAAATTAAAATGATCGTCTTATTTGTTTTTTAAGAACTACGGATGAAAAAAAATAATAAAAAAAGGTAGTATATAAGGCTCACAAAAAAGCACAAGGTAATTTAAAAATAAATAAATAAATATTGAGGCACGACAGCCACCATAATACAGGTAGCTGGACCGACCCGTGGGCCTTTTGCACTTTCAAAACTGAAACGCATGCCGAGGACGGTAGCAGTGGCCCGCCCACCCAAATACAAAGAGTCTTGTTTTCTTGTCTTGGGGAAAGTAAAACGAAAACAAAATAATCATCCCCAAAGAAAGCGAAAAAAAAAATAGAAGGAAAGTTTCAACTGTGTCTTTGATTTGATCGAAGAATGGACGCGGAAGAGGAGAGTGGTGACTGAGGAGTGAAGAAAGAAGAGGATCAGTGCGTGGGCGGCATTGGCGGCGGCGGCTGCGGCTGAGCATCGGGATTAAATAAGAAAGAAAGAATGGAGATGGAAACAACGGTGGTGCCTCCTTCAACGCCTCGCTGGAATGTCGAGAGACCCTTCCTTACGGGCCGATTCCACCAGGTCTCTTCCTGTTTTTTTTTTTTTTTCCTGATCAATATCGTCATTATCTTGCTTCTTTTTTTGTGGTTAATTTCTTTGCCCTAATAATCCCCTCCCGTTTCTGCCTTAAGCAATCATCAGGCTTCTACTTCTTCTTTCCTAAAAATTAAATAACTCCCTTTCTCTCTTGTCTTTCGAATGCTGCTTGTTTTCCAAGTACATTGACCCTAAGCATTTTGCTTTGCTCTCGGCACTTTCTTTCCTTTTCTCCCCACTATATATATATATATATATATTATTTTCAATTAAAAGAAAAAGTACAGTTTAACTGAGCATTTGCATCCAAATAACATTATGGTCTTGATATTCGTTCATTCCTAGGAGTTGAAATCAACGTCCCGGTTTGCCGACGCAAAGTCATTGCCTTTCGATTTCTTCAGGTACGCACACCCCCCCCTGGCTGCCAAACGTAAAACAGATGCGGCCAAGCACTGCACGTAACACACTTCCTAATTATCTAAGCTATGGTTTTCCTTAAGTAAGCCTCTTTTTTTTTGTTTCTTCTTTTGAAGCAGCGATGGATTGGACAAGGCCATTGGATGTTACGATGTTGCTGTCCAGGTTTGTCTCATGCCGCTCAAAAATGAAATTAAAGAAGGGAAAAAGAAATAACATTAAAGTTAGTCCTTTTATATTAACTTATCTTTTAAGCAATGTGATTCTATTTTATGTCTTTGAAAATATTTCTGCCTTTATTTCTAAACCGAGTCCAACTTTGAAACGATCTGGGAAAACTTACTTTTTCTTGATGAGATTTTTTTTTTTTCAAAATAAAAAATTTTTCCTTGGAGAGGCAATCCATTTTACCCCTTCCCCCCCATTTTCATAGGGTTGCATCTTAATCTTAATTTTTGTGGAAGAACGGCGGTGCGTTACTAGAGATTTAGGTGTCAGGGTTTTTGCCATTGGAACGGAAACGTTTTTGGTCAAGATAGTTTGTGGATCTAGGTACATTTATTTGTCAACTGCTTACTATTTTTGTGAACCTCCTAAAATTTTAATTTATTCTTTCTTCATCTGGTGAATAGGAACTTATTGTCATTGATGATCTCATGTCTGCCTTGGTTGGAATTGAAGGAAGGTATATTTTCATCAAAAGACTCCATGGAAAAGAGGATGATATTACTTTCCATGTTGATGCCTCGATGGATTTGGCACTCCAGGTATCAATTAGTGCACTTCTTAATCTGGTTTGCACAAAAGAAAAAATTCTTTGTTACTTTTTTTTTTTAATAACATTCTGATTTTATTTGTTGTCACATACCATTTTGTGGTATGGGTGGGTGGACTTTTGCTGAGCAGTTAGGTTTCATTTAGAGATTTGGTTGTTGACTTTCAGTTTCTATCTAGGGGTAGAGATTTAGTTATTGAAAGTATAGTTAAATGTTATATGGTATTCTGTTGATTTTGGTATGAGTCAGTCAAAAAGAGGATTTCTTGTGAAGGAACCTCTGGTCTTATACACAGAGGATCAATGAAGCTTTTATTAGATGTCTTGGGATTAATTTGGTGGCTGAGGTTTGGATTTTCTTTATTTATTTAGTTATATTGATAAATGTACCTAATCCTAAATGCTGTTTTTCTGGATCCATATTTGACTTTGGTTCCCCAGCCTTTGAGCCTGACTTTATACGGTTCTATTGTACGTTCGTATATGTATTTGCTCACGCTTGTTTTCATATTTGCTAGATAGACCATTGAGTGAGGTCTGTGGATTGCAATCAGGCATGATATATAGTTTATGAACATGCTTTCCAGATTTCACCTGTAGCTTTTCAAAATTATCTGAACTGATCAACTAATATTATTTCAGGAATTTGCAAGGAGGATGTTCCCTCTATGTAAGAGCTATCTGGTGATTGACCATTTTGTTGAGTCAAGGTCACAATTCAAGAATGGCCTAGTTAATCATGCCTTTGCTGCTGCTCTCAAGGCACTTCTTCTAGTAGGTTCTTGTTATTGCACATCTTTTGATTATGCAGTGTGGTGTCATACTTCTTTGAATTAACTATTTGGTTCTCTGCTGGTTGGATCAGTCTTGCATTTTTTTCAATTGGTTGTAAGGTTTATGTTTTAAGCTAAGTGATCATCGATACTTAGTAATGGACTGTAGGTTTTGATTTTAGTTCTGCACTGGATAAACCACTAGAATTTCAATATTTTCGTAACCCCAATGAAATGTCCTCTTGTCATGCATCAGTCTGGATTTATGTTATTATGCGTATTGAGGGACTGCATAGATGCGGTTATGATCCTTGGCTTTTAGCAAATGAAATATGTTCATTTCTTCTCAACTAAAAGCCATTGTTGAATGATCTACTAGGATTACCAAGCTATGGTCGCTCAACTTGAGCACCAATTTCGACTTGGAAGGCTTTCCATACAGGGATTGTGGTTTTACTGTCAGGTATGAATTTACTCTAAGCCTGTGAAAACATGTGTTGCGTGCTTTCTCAAGGAGTGTTTTTTTCAACACTGCAGCCAATGATGTGTTCCATGCTAGCATTATCTGCTGTGACTCAGAAAGCAATGGCAAATAATTATACAGGTTCTGCTGTCCTTAACCTCCTGCAGAGCCAGGTGAAATGACATATTTGAGTTGCTTACATTTCATGAGAAAATTGCAGTTTACATGTCATTCTTTTGGCTGGTTAATCTTTCTTCGCTCGTTCATATTCTGCAGTTTTATCATTTATTTTTGAAATGGCTTTTGGAACATTCAGGCTAAGGCCATGGCTGGTGATAATGCAGTGAGGTCATTACTAGAGAAGATGACACAATGTGCAAGCAATGCATACCTTGGCATACTGGAAAGGCATATTTTGGTGACCCTGTCATGACTCTGCTTTGAGTTGGCAATGTCCATGCAGTCTTTCTCAACCATAGTTTGATGTCTATGATTGTGCAAGCATAGAGAAATTTCTTTGTACTTCCATTTGTTCTACTTTGTGCATCTGTCCCTTTGGAAACATATTTGAAGGGTAATGTGTTGCGGGTTTTCTAGGAGTTTTGATTTTTGAAGGGTTGTTATGTAAGGATGCTTAAAAATACCCCCTCCATGAAGATTTTTCCGAAGACCTAGACCAGCATTTTAATCCCTCACAAAGGCCTATGTCATTACCACAC
>CM038596.1:15144388-15159955 GCA_021533255.1 Ceriops tagal | reverse complement strand
GGGGGGGGGGAGGTGGTGGTGTATCTGTTGACCAAGGGCTATAAATAGATGCAACTACCAAGGACCTACAACATCATATGTAAAATTTGAAACCAGCCCTTTTTGAGTTCTACTTTTGTGCCCAATATGGTCTTTTACATCAAAGTATGACTAATCAATTAGGATTTGTACGCCTCAGGAACTTCAAGAGAAGCAATTTCATCTTCAGAAGTAATCTTTGCAAAGAAACCATTGCTTCTGAATTTTTCTGATCCCACATGTTTTACTAACTAGTTTTCTTAGGCATTTGCACCTTGTTTTCTAGTTTAATGTTAGTCTTTTACAATTTTCTCTATTCACACAGTTTACAAAAATCTTGGAATCAATGAATGCAATATTTTGAACCCATTCAATGTTTCAGGGTTTGGTTCTCTGAATAGCAGCCTAAATATTTGGAGATAGCAGTTCTCTAGTTCCTAAAACCTAATCATCTGATTTCATATGAGTATTTTTTAGTTGAATATCTGCTTATCTATGTAACGTTATGTTACCCTTATTACTTTTGTGTGCTTCAGACTGATCAAAAGTTGCGTGTTTGTGACATCTGTGGAGCATTTCTGAGCGTATATGACAGGTATATTGTCCATTGTCTTTTTGTCTTTCTTTATCAGTCAACCATGTTTTTAAGATTTTCTGAGGGAAACAAGTAGTGCTTGGGGTTTCAAGTGGTTCTGCGTTTGACCCACCTGTTATACCTTGTTACCAGCAGGCTTTTGGGCCCAGTTTTACGCGGATAACTTTTGCAGCTAAAGAATGTGCGTTTTATTCTGTTTTATATTTTTATAGATTGTGATATGGTTAGAAAGTTCTGGGGAAGTTCCTTTTCATGAAAAATGTCACTCCTCATTTTGGAAAATTAATGTAGGCATTTTGCCACTTTCAGTGACCAGCGTTTAGCAGATCATTTTGGAGGAAAGCTTCATTTGGGCTACATGCAAATCCGTGACAAACTGGCAGAACTGCAGGTACAGAGAGAACTGTATGGACGGAGAAAAAATGCTTCTTGATTCATTCCTTTTTCCATTTAGTTGCTTAGTACAAAAAGAACTATCGTGCTGTGGACATATTAATTCATCTCAACTCCTTTGAACCTCTAATATTAAGAATTATTACAAGTTCCTAATACTTTTTGGGTGAATTGGGTTAGAATTTTAACTCAAATTGTGCCAAGTGAGACAGATGTAGTCTTTTATCTATTATGTTATTGGGATGTCTTTAAGCTGGTATCTGAATGTGTTGGTTCAGGTGCTGGTCTAATGTTTCACATTCTTCTATAGAGATTCTCAGTTAGTATTCAATATGTGAGTTTTTCTAACCTCGGAGTTTTTATACCTTTGAATAACACAACTGTGTAAAAACTTTGCATGGGAATGTTAGTGACAAAGATGCATCACACTTTCTTTGACATCTTCCAGTGCACGTTATATACTGAAGAACAGCCTAATAAATTTGTGAATGAAACTATAAGGGGGCTTGCAGAAAAAGGTTGTCTTACTTCTTATTGTGTGACTATAGCCAAAAAATCTCATATGAGAATTGAATTTGTTTAAATATAATGGTGGGGTATTAATGGCAAAACGTGGCTGTTCCAATTTCTCATGTTCTTTGAAATGCATTGGACTTGTGCTTTTGATTGGCCAAGTTGGAAAATATTGATGACAAATGGTAGGTAAAAGAATGGGAGAGAGTAGCAATTGCATCTTTCATCATTTAACCATGCAAGAAAATCTGCAACATGCATTCTGGGGTGAAAAAGGTACGGTGTTGACTCCTCTAATTGCTGCTCTTCATGTTTCTTGAAATGTGAGAAATAGTGTGAGGGTCTGCCTAACGAGTGGTATTCCCATGAAGCATACCTGTTTTGATCTTCAAAACATGGACAATTCCTGTATGTATTTATATTTTATAACTTAGTGCATACTTGCCACAACCCTATTCTACTATTCTTTTAAGAGATTTTATCTTTGCCTGAAATGGAGTGTTACTTCATGCCATTCAGAATATTTTCAGTAGCTTTTCTTTGTATTGCATCTGTGTCAGGAAGAGAGAAACAAACTCCGCAGGGCTGATCGACATGACTGTCGAAGGTATTATCTTTTTTATTTTCTGAAGTACAAATGAGTATTTTAAGTTCTCTCATTTACAAGTTTCATATCTCTCCCACTTACCCTGCCCAAGTTTTTAATCATTACCTCACAGATCGAAAGAACAAATTAAGGATCGTCAAAGAGAATCAAGCAGGGATTACAAACAGGCCAATAGCCATGATAGGGTGAGGGACTATGATTGTAGGAGCAGAGATCGTGACAGGTACCATGATCGAGATCGTGGGTACAATCGGGAACATGACAGAGATTCCGGTCGCTCCTGCACTTATGATTCTAGAAGTCGACATAGGTCACACTCCCGGTCCAGGGAACATTCTACTAGGGATTATGATCGCCACAGGTAGAAATGCATCCCTGTGTCTATTGTAGCCTGTTGGTGATTGCTTTGACCTGCAATGGTCATGATTCTACTTCTTGATATTTATATCTCTCCACTTTTTCTTTGTGCTTTGGTGCTCCAAATTAACTGTTGTGCTCATATTCCTCTCTTGCCACCAAAGAAAAAAAAAACTGTTGTTTGTACTGAAGAATGATTAATGTATCAGGAAATGCTACCATAAGACCAAACGAGCTTATATCAGCACTGGTTTTGTCCTGTTTGACTGGTGCTTTATAATTAAAATTAGTGGGTAGGATGCATAATTGAGCATCACAATGTGGAAGTGGGGCATTTGATCTAACATCACCAATGGTTGCAACTTGCTAGTCGATGAATTAAATGATGATTAGAATGATAACCCTGTCATTTAACCAGCAGTCAGATGTCTTTTTTGCAGGCACGATGAACGGTATTAGTATGGTGTCTGTGAGCAGCTGGGTATGAGAATTTGTGTTTCTTCCTATATCCGTGAACTTAATGGATGGAAAGTATGATATTGTGTCTGAGTGTTTTTGATAATGTATTTAGCGTCGACTGCTAATTGCTGTGGTCATTGTAGGCATGCCTTTGCTACACTAATTTTATGAGCTGCGCTGTTCAAGAGGGGCAATTGTCTCCCTTGTTTGTTAAAGCAACCTTATTATGCTCTGTTCCCATTATGGGATCCCACAGTCATCGAAGCTGTTTGCCTTTATTTTGCTCAATGATAAATGGATTTGCGATGAGTTCCCACCCATTGATTTTGCATTAAGCCCCTATGGATAAGACTCTTCCCCTCGCCTTCCCTCGTTCCTGATACCAAATTCTGCTACGGTTCCGATTCCTTTTTAATCATCATTGGAAAATTTTCTGGATCCATCTTGGGTTGAGATTGTAAGTCTTTGTTTGCGCAAGGGACGAGGACTTATAAATTTCATATGGACGGACGCGATGTATGCAGAAATATTAAATTTCATTTTGATTTTACAGGTTTCGTATAGTTTTCAGTCGATCCTCGTACTATATATATATATATGTATTAAGGTTGAGCAGGGAGCTAGCCGATTTTTCAATCTCTGTACTGAAAGTATGCGAATTCGGCGTTGGACGCGGGACAGCGTTGCTGAACTGTTGTTGGTTGCCCCAAAACACGATGAAAAGAATGAATATATAATTGCACCAGCGCGCACTGAGAAAGAAAAAGGGGAAGGAAACACAAAGCAAGTAAAAAGGCGTCTGAACAGATAATAATAAATAAGTAAATTAGAAACGACAGAAATTGGTCCATTATTTAATAATTATGGAACAAGAATTACAGTTCTGATGTCCGAGGAGGATCAAAAAGCCATTTCTAGATGTACCAAACAGGAAAAAATAGAGCATTAAAAAGCTGCTCCAAAATGAAATTCGTTCTAGAACAACTGGTTTGAATCAACTGATGCTACGTTTTAAGCAAAAGGAAAGTCCACCAATTGGTCACGGTAATCAAGTATTGAAAAGATCTGGTGGGGACATCATGTTTTCCAATGGAATGCAGGGCCCCCAGCAGCAGAGGAGGGTCAGTTCTTCCTCTCAAATCCTTCGACTGTATGAATCTCTTTTTTTTTTTTTTTTACCCGTGGCAAATCGTGGTTGGTTACTTCTTACATCACAGGGATGCAAGAGCTATCATTAGCTGAACAATGCCGTCCCCTGCCTGTTACGACCCCAAAATATCTAAGATAAAAAGCCTTTTGAGTTCAAACAACTCATCTAGCTGCTTTGCACGCAGCTTTTTCCTCCCTGAATTTGCCATTAGGTCTTATGAGCAAGAAATAGTTTTTATATAATATCCTATTGAAATCATGAATCAACTGCAAATGAATTTGCTCGACCCAGAAGAATCAAGCACGAAGCCCCAGCATCTCCCCCAATTTCTCCATGTTCAAGGCACGTGATTCCTGATTGCTGAGGAGGCTGAACGAAAGCAGAAAAGGGTAGGCGGCTGGCAAGATGGATTTGTAGCATGGGTTCTTGTTCTATTGGTTATTGGAAAACTTGTGGATGGGTTTGGAGAGGGAGACGTGTTTGGTCAAAAAATGGAAAACTTGATTGTGGTTCTAGTAAAGTAAAAAAGCATTCCCCCAACAAACAAAATTGACATTTATATATATATATATATATCAAAAAAGTTAATTAGGTAATAATATTTTAAGTAGCAAGGGGTGAAAGCAAAAGAAATAAATTAATGATATATTTTATGTCACAAATAAATAAAATTAAAAATAAAAAATTATTTTTATTAATCATACCGTGTTATTTAACATTGTTATTTGGTTTGGGGTTGCACTTGGGTCCCGAATGACATTAGGTTACTGAAAAAAAAAACAAAAAACAAAAAAAAGGCCTCATTTCTTCGGTCCAGTAAAGCGAGACCGAATCAGGAGCAGCGACCCTCCCAATTCCACCGCCACCGCCCCCAGCCCCCCTTCCCCCAAACACTCTCTCGCACGTGTCACAGTCACCACCAAACAGGAGCGAGCGACATTATTAATAATTAATTAATTAAACCTCAACGTTTTCTCAAAGGTTTTTTTTTGTTGCCCTGAAAAACCTCCCCCCCCCCGCCCGTCTCTCTGTCCGGCTCTCGGGCTTTCAGGAATGGCTTCCATTTACCTTTTGCGATTCTCCCAAATTCCCACTTCAAGATCCGCCATTCCGAATGCGAAACAGCGATACCCGGCTGCTTCTTCTTTTTCTTCTCCCTTCTGGGCTTTCCCTCTCCCGGTCCCAGAATGCCGGGGGTCCTCCCGGAAGAAATGCTCCACAGTAGGCGCTCGCATGTCATCAAGTCCCACGCCGGCTACAGATCGCTTAGTATCGGCAGCTGCATATGCACTCCCTTTCTTCAACGCTCTCCCGTACGGTCGTTTCCTGCTCTCTCAATACCCGTCTCTCCGGTTCCTCTTTGAACCCTTAATCCCGCTACTGAGCCTCTATCAATCGGTTCCGTTCGCGAGTTTTGTAGCCTTTTTTGGACTCTACCTGGGTGTTGTGAGAAACCCCAGTTTCAGCGATTACGTGAGGTTCAACGCTATGCAGGCCGTGACTTTGGATGTGCTCCTGGCTTTGCCTGTGCTTTTCGCTAAAATATTTAATCCTGGTCGGAGCGGGTTGGGGCTTAAGTTCACGGTTTGGGGTCATCATGCGGTCTTCGTGTTTGGTTGCTTCTGTTTTGTTTATGCCTTCTTGAGTTGTGTTTTGGGTAAGACTCCTTATTTGCCCTTCATCGCCGACGCTGCTGCCAGGCAAGTCTAGGAAAATTTTAAACATTTATCCATGACTGCGAACATCTTGGTTAAATCAAAATGGCGTTTTGAGATGAATTTTTTTGTGTGTTTGCCAAATGGTTACAGCTTTTCGTTTCTTTTGCCGAGACACTCTGTATCCCGTCGGGCGGTTGTATTGTTATTGGTTTCAATCTCTAGTTTAGTTTACTTCTGCGTCTTTCCAAGGTTTCCTTTATTTCCTGTGCTCGCATTCTATGGTTCAACTTCATCTTTAGACACGATTGTAAACCTGGCGATGCTCCATGCCATTAAACAAGGTCTCAGGAAATTTTACGGCTTCAGACTACTAACCGAAGTAACAATCTAAATCTAGGAGGAATGGAGCGCCACTCCTTATTTATTCGCAACAGTATTGCTGGACAAGCTTAGAGAGGAGTACAACTGCTAGAATACTAGTAGTGCCGTGCTAATCCAAGAAAGTTTGAGAAATTATGTATCTTTTTATATTATTATACTATATGTTCCATCAAGACAATGTCCATGTCTAACAACAAAACTTCCTAACGTAGCATAGAAGACCTGAACCACATGCCTACCAATTTCATTGAGGCTGGTAAAAAAGTTTAACAGAAAAAAAAAAAAAAACAAAAACAAAAAACCTCCAGTGTCTAAATAAATTAACCAATTCAATTAGTCATACCAGCTGATAATATCCCACAATATCCAAAATTGATAGCAATTAAGGAACCGGTCAGCAAATTTTCATGTCCACCCGTCTAAGAGCTCAGTTACCAAAGAAAATAACTTGCATCGCAAAAAACGCCAATGCCGCGCATCCCACCACGTTACCAAGAACTGCTACCTACTGTCTTCTACTCATCTCTTTGCTCTATTCTCTTGCATCATCTCCCCAAAGGTCCAATACTAGGGTTCAATCACGAACAGAGGCTGTGCTCAAGGAAACCAAAAAGAAGTTTTGACTCAAAAATGCACATTCAGATATATATATGTATGTATGTATGTATGTATGTAATGTATGTATGTATGTATGTATGTATGTACGTACGTGTACATTCTATGTCTGTAACGTAAAACAATATGCAGCCCTTTGAATGTAAATTTTATCTTACTAGCCAAGGTTTCACCAACAAATCCTTACCATGTCAACGCTGACAGGCTTCCCATCTTCTACAAGGATTTCGGCTATGGTTCCTGATTGATCAGCCTGAACATAATCCATTTTGAGAAAGGGCAGTTTTAATGAACATGTGTAGAAGCATGCACCAAATCATATAACAAATATGCAATGAGAGATTGATGGCTTTTTAACTCCAGCATAGCAAAGACCAAAAGCTACATTTATACTTAAAGAATTAGGCAGGGTCAATATAGGACCACTTAAAAGATGAGTCGAGGTAACAAAGGCTATGGAGAACTAATAAAAAAACGTATCATCATAGATTTTAAAAAAGAGCAGACTCCTTCATATAGAGTCAATTGCCCCGTCAAAATGGATAAAAGCACCTGACCTAGACATCATGATTTTCTTTTTTTTTTTTTAAAAAAAAAAAGACAGCACAAAGCTATTAAAGAACAAACAGCCTTGTGAATAGAACCGATAATGTGCAAAAACTAAACAGACAGCAACCATATCTTACTTCTATTTCATTCATCAATTTCATGGCTTCAATGATGCACAACGCCTGTCCTTTTTGCACTTTGTCTCCAACCTAAATTGCAAGAAATGCAGAAGAAAAGAGGCCACATCAAACATCAGATCATCATAAGATTATAAAAGCACCAAATGGACATGATATACCTTCACAAATGGTGGCTCACCAGGTGCCGGACTTCTATAGAAGGTGCCTGCCATAGGGCATTTAAGTGCTGGAAGTGATGACTTGGCTGATTTAGCATGAGGAGGAGAAGGTGTTGGCAGTGGCACAGGGGGTGCTGAGCTGGAAGCTGCAGGAGGGGGTGGTGGGATTGCATGTTGTGGTGCAGGTGAACTCATCATAACAACTGGAGCAGGAGATGGCGGTTGGGGCAAGGCCTCCTTTTTCCGGATTATCACTTCACAATCAAGTTGTTTCAACTGCAGCTCCACAATATCTCTTGAATCTACAAGCCTGCAACAAAGGTCAAACAAGCTGCCATAATAGACAGGCAATATTTATAGGGTGATATGCCGAATCCCAGGAGATTGAGGTGACTCACTTCACAAGGGATGAAACTTGAGAGATAAACTGTGAGATTGACTCCTCTGTAGCAAAAGTTGAAGGCCAAGGCTCATTTGATGGCTTAGGATCCTTTGCATCCTGAGGTGGCACTTCTGATTTAGGTGGAGAAGAGGGTGCCGCATTTGTGGATCCATCCACAGGAAAATTGAAGGTAGATGACCCAAAAAGCATGTCTCGGAAGTAATGAAGATTTGAAAATAGATCCTCTAATCAAAACCATTGAAAGAAGCTTACCTCATTCACTTGAGCTTTCAACAAAGTGGGATAGTTGCGATCGGGCTGCAAACCCTAAGATGTATTACAAGTTGATGTAGGTTACAAGTAAACTCCACCAAAGTTGAATATTTTGCACAATGAGCAACAAGAAGCATATCAGCATGTGTGTGTGCGTGTGCGCGCGCGCGCGTGCGCGTGTGTGTAAGTGTATGTGCTCATACATGCAACACAAATTCAAGTCGATAAAGACAAATTCCAGCATTGTTTTGTTCAACATAAATCTTTGCAATTATCCTGCCATTTTTCCAGCTTGACTGCAACCATCTCCATATGGCAACTGCATTGTGCAGGTCCAGAATATTGTGCACTACGCCCACCTTCATGGGATATCTAACAGTCCATCCGGCATCCAATATCCTTAAAATGATGAAATGGTTTACCATAATGTGTGCATCTCTAAGGACCCATAAAAAGAATAATTGAAATTGGCTTCCCATATGTATCTTTAACATTCCAGAAGCTTCTAAACTGTGTGAGCCAGGACTTTCTATTGCAGGGTTAAACTACGGGTGAAGTATGCTCTTGCTATATAGTCAAGGCAGAATCAGAACATAGTTTATTGGAAATGAAAAGCATATGACTGCTGTTTGTTTGGATTCTCAATTTACTCTATAGCAAGTGTACATTTCTGAACAGAGGGACCAATCAGGAGGTTAATCCGATACAATTTACCTACTGCACCAGTTGAATGGCATCGTAAGGAAGGAAGCAAATTCTCAAGATTTAGAAATAATGGGCTGTAAGCCGGTGGGGTAATTACCTTCATTAGCCAAACACGCAAAACCGTGTATAGACCAAGTCACAATATAATATAAAGGGGATGTGTGTTGTGTGTCCTCCGTTCCATATCATTCATGCAAGTAAAATGAAATGTTGAATCCGATGATAGCCGCGCACATTGGTGCGCACACATACACGCACACAGAAAAAAGGAATATATATATATATATATATTGGCAGAGGAGTCTATATATGTTGGTTAAACTTTTCGACACAATACAAGGTTAGGACAAGCAACGCAGCAGCGACGCGGCATTCATCCTACTGGCTGTTTCCACGGAAATGCTGAATGAGCCTTCTCCTTCCTCCTCTTTTTTTTTTTTTTTTTCATTTCTTTAAATTTTCAAGCAATCCACATAACGTTAAGAAGAAGAAAAAAAATGGCTACATTCTTAAAACTAATACCAACCACCCAAAATTTATGACCAATGCAGAATATAATGAGGCAAGCGAAGTAGGTCCAGGTTCCAATTTAAGTCTGAACAAGATAATAATAAATCATAAAATAAAAAGCAAATCAAGAGGTAACAAATCGATAAGAAATAGTATTGTCAACAGAGGCAGAGATAAACAAATTGAAGGAAATAAATAAATAAATAAATAAATCAAGTGGGTAAAAGATAATTAACAAGCAACAAGAATAAGAAGAAAAAGGGATATGACAGACTGCAGGTTCCTTTGCTATGCCCAAAAAAAAAAAAACAAAAACAGAGAGAGAGAGAGATGAATAACCTGGGTGATGCTGAAAAGTGGGAGCTTGTGTTGAGAAGAGAGTGGATACGAAACACTGAAGGGGCTGGAGTTACTGTAAACAGCCAAATTGGGGTAGCGTTTGGCCACAAATGGAGAAGCTGATGCCGTTGTTGTTTTAGATAGCGACGAAGCCATTTGCTGATTTGCTCGCTTCCTGTGTCAGAGAGACTGGAGGGGGGGGGGAGGGAGGGAGGGAGGGAGCAGTGTTTAATTTATCAATCAATTAATTAATTAAAGGAAAGTGTGGAGAGACAGCGAGAATGATTTTTTGTACACAGCGCAATGTTAAATGTGGTCGTTGTAGTTGTAGTTGTAGTTGGAGTCGGTGCTGTTGTTCCTTCCACTGCGGAGACGACGAGTGGAGTGTAATAGAATAACTCGCTTTTAAGCCTTGGTCCCCCCCCCCCCGCCCCCCAATTCAGTATTCAGAGAGCTCAGCCGGCCCACCCCCATCATTCTCACTTAAGAAGATTAAGATTAAGAAGACGGATTTGTTATCATTATTTGGTAGGCATAATTTCCCCATTAAATGGGCCTCCAAGGCTTCTACTAATAGTATTATATTCCATTGAGTGCCGGCCGTATCCATCTTCTTCACACTAAATGATTCCACTCGTGGGCCCTTTTATCGTTAATAGCAGCATTATGACCTGACTAAAGCCCAAATACATAAACTCGATAGACACCCCCCCCCAAAATTTAAAAAAAAAAAACACAAAGAAGAAAGCCTTTCTGCCTCTCTAAAAGCAGGAGATAAGGATTCCAATTATATATTTAATTAATTTATTTATTGATATATACGTATAAGTTCTATAGTCTTCCTTTAAGCAGGAGGAAACAAAAAAAAAAAAAAAAAAAAAAGAGCACCGGGTTACTTGGTAAGAAGGATCAGAAGTCGTTGCTCAAAATAACCAACAGGCACCAAACATATAATCACATGCAAACCTACGGCAGCAACAGCAGCAGCTAATTGATTAGGAGCTCTCTAATACGTCACAAGGAAAAGAAGAAATACATCTTCTTGTGATAAGCTATATACTGCAATGGATTCGCGCGGAGCAACCTACAAAAGCATGCCCTAGCAAGCAACAGGGACATATTGCCAAACGAAAACTACACACACATACATATAATTAGTTCAACAACAGACGTTTAAAGGGTGCAAGTAACCATATATATTGCCAAATGATTAAATCCATCTAGCAAACACTGCGTCACATCACCCTATTTCCTCAAATCTCTCACATTTGAAGAATATGATCTACATCCTCTGTGGCACGAGTGGACGCGTACTCCTCTCGTTGAATGAATCGTGAACAGAATCGAAATCGGTCAACGAAATTTCTCCACTATTATTTTGTGAACCCAGCAATAAAGCCTGCAAACTATGCCATAGAACTGTCCCATACAAAGCAAAATGTAGATCCCATATAGCGCAAACTTCTGAGGCCACTTTTGAAGTCAAAAATTGCCTGCAGTCTTGTACATCACAGCTAAACCTATTGAAAGAGGGTATCTGCATGCATAGAAGGAGACAGATACTCCTGCTTTGTTAGTGCATCAATCTCTCCATCCATCCGTCCGTCCATGCACACGTGTATCTTGTCTTTGGTAGTTAAATATTCTAGACTTTGGAACATCTATGACATCAATTGGCATTTACTAAAATGATAGGCTCTGAATGACATTGGCAAAATGGTCAAATGTTTAACTTCCAAGAACCTGCGCATCCACGTAAATTTATATACCTCAGGCAAAAAGAAGCTGAAAGGATACCAGTAATGGAACTACATTGATGACGGGTTGAAGGCAATTCTCAACCTGAGGAACTTTAATCACTCTAAAAGATCCCCCAGGGCACACTGATGGAGCATCACCTTTTGAACATATCACTGTTAGACGACCTTTATGGGCAGGAAGTTGCTGAATGACTGACTGTTGCTTGCTGTCAGCAGAATAGTAGCTCTTAGTCTAGACAAAGTAAAATTTGAATGATAGCCCAGAAACAATTTCAAACCACTAACCTGAAGCAGGCATCATGAGTGGGAAAACAATAATTGGGAGATTTTCATCAACTAATGCGAGAGGTCCATGCTTCATTTCACCAGCAAGCATTCGCTCACTGTGCATGAGCCACTTCCTTCACTTTTAATGCACCCTCTAATGCAGTTGCATAGTTGTATCCTCTCCCAAACACAAGAAGTGACTGTTCAGCAATCAAAAGTTTTGCAAGATCCTTCATTTCCTAGTTAAGCTTTAGCCCATCTCTGACTTTATCTAGAACAAAAGATGCCAAAGGTAATTTCTTCCTCAAATTATTATGCAAAAACAAGGGGCAAGTTGGAGAATGGCATAACTTACTTGGCAAGTCAAATAACCCATTAATTATAGCCTCTCGTCTTGCCTGATGACATATTGTGTCATCTCCAATTGCTAGAGCTAGCATGGCCATCACCACTATTTGGCTTGTGTAAGACTGTCGGTAATAATTTTAAGAAGTGCGGAACAATGATATCAAGGAATGTGGGTAAAGACTAAATGAATGCACTAGTTTAGCTTAGTGCTGGCCATGCCTATTTCAGCTCCTGCATGTATATGAACACCACAATGCATATTCCTGGAAGTTGCACTACCAACAGTATTTGTTATCCCAACACACAATGCACCATTTTGTAACACATATTCCAGAGCATTTAATGTATCTGCAGTTTCACCAGACTGACTAACAAAAGCTACTGTATCTTCTCTGTACATACGACCTTGCCGACCCAACAGATCAATTGCAATTTCCAAAGTTACAGGGACACCTATTTTCATGTGTCCCATGATCAGAAAAAGCAGAAGAAAAGGTATTTGTGAAGTCGTGATGTCATGATGAGAATGACACAAAACTGACCAGAAAGTTCTTCCAGGATGGGTCTTGAAGCTAGGGCTGCATTATAACTAGTGCCACAACCAATGAGAACAATCAGACGAATGCAACTAATTGTCTTAAGGTGATCCTAAAGACCACCCAGAAGAACAGTTTCGGCTTTGCAGGAACCTCCATGTATGAGCCTTCCTCTCAGAGTGGTTGTTAGAGATTCTGGTTGTTCATGAATTTCCTTCTGCATATAGTGCTCATAACACCCTTTGTTTATTTGTTCAACTTCCATCTCAATACAGATAATGTCCATTGCACTGACGCAGGTCTACTAAGGCCACCACCATCAAGTCTTCCCTTGCAACGATCGAACTTCAGGATTGACACATTTCTGTCCTGAGACAATTCATGAATGCTACTACAACATAAAAAATGATAAGATAATTGGATTTCTTAAGAGAATGGAATGACCCAAGAGCGATCTCCACTCCTTGCACTTCCTAGCCCTGGCTTTTTATAGATGTAGCTTAAAACAGAGTTAGAACAAGAAATCAAGTTCAACCCAAGAAAAGCCAGATCAGAATTGAAATTTTTAACATAAAAGAAGAATCAAATGCAATATTCAGTGGAGACCTATAAATAACCGCATTACCATGCCCAAACATGAGAAATATCAAGCATTTAGCAAAGTGCTGACTTCACAGACTTGTAAATTTGGTCAAGTCTAAATTTAAGCGAATTATGCAAGTATTCCACCCATTAAACCTGTGATTAGCATCTCATTGGTTGGGGAGAATTCTTTTACCTAATCTATCTAAGTTGATTATGCACCCAAAAAGAAAAAAAATCTAAGTTCATTGCGACTCATCCAAGCCTTGATCTGGCATAGTCCACAGGATAGCTCACCAGTAAGTCCGTGGCTATTGTTTGCTCAACTTTCATTAAAACAGCTGGAAGACATCATACATCTTACAACATGAATGCAATTTCTTCCAAGCTTTGCTGGATGCCACAGAAAAAGATTCAAACAACTTACTCTCACTTCCTTATTTTTTAACCAGGCAAACATCTATATATATATATATATATATATATATATATATATATATAAAGAATATACAAAAAAAAACAGACAAAAAAAAAAAAAAAGGAAAAGAAAAGAAAAGAAAGAATATATGCATAAACAAGAAAGTGAATAAAATTAAATCAGATACATAAGCAATGCCTTGACATGAACAACTTGACTGTCCTCAATCACCAAAACCCATTTTGTGTGCTTGACTATAGCGTGGGCATCACTTGAGAGAAAAAAATTCGTTGGGATTCCCGTTCTTTAACAGGGATTTAGCATCATGAAATAGTGAGCCACTGTTGACATCGTCAATTAATTCCTGAGAATAACGCAGGGGTAAACAAAGTCAAAGGCAAAATTAAAACAAAAATGAGATTACATACACTCTCAAAGCAAGATTGTGCAACTTATCGGAAACGTAAAATGAATGGTTTAATTAATAAGAAGAAGAAAAAATAATTAAAAAAAGGAGCTAAATAAATTCCCTTACCTTGGTAGACTGATTGGACGGAGGGATTGGAAGTTGCCTTCCTGGCGGAAGACGAGAGGAGCAGTAAGGAGAAAGATGAGTGTGAGGAGGGAGAGGAAGTGGAAGGCGAAAGGGATGGTTGTTGAGGAGGAGGTAGAATTAAGGTCGATGGAGATACCGGCGGAATCGTAGCCACAGCAGTAGAGACGGAGGAGACCATTGAAGAGGACTTGGAGGACGCAAGCCCTCTCCCTCTTCGCCTTGCAATTCAGATTAGACGCAAATATTCTGCACATTTTCCCGATTCCCCCACTCCCCCCCTCCCTTGGGGCCCTCGGCTCTTCCTATGTTTTATTTTATTATTTATTTATTTATTAAAATAAAAAAATTATTTATTTTTTTCCCTCTCTGGTAAGCAAATATTATGTTACGCATTTTTTTTTTCTCTTCTGCTTCTGCCGCTCTTTTGATTACGATGGATAATAGCACAGTTTAACACACAGACACACACGCACACACACACACACACACACACACACACAACCCCAACCCCCAAACTTTAATATATAATTTATATAGATTACGTGGCAGCAGTTGATGACGACGAGGATGATCTAGAGAGACCTTACCTTCCACCAAATTTCCTTCCGCGCCTATCGACTACTACTACTACTACTACTTATACTTAACTATTGAATAACTGCAACACACATTTAATGCCCATAATTTGTTGGAGAGTCGTCGTCGTCGTTGGAACCTACAAAATCAACCGTTCTAACCGTTTGGGACAGGAACCAATTGCAATGATTTAAAAACCCAAAAAAAAAAAAAAAAAAAGAGAGCATTTTCCTCAATGCCAAAGCATGATTATAAATGGAAACACTGTCCGTTAAATCTGTTACTGTTTTTAAAGTAGAAAACAGAATAGATAATAATAATAATAATAATAATAATAAAAGTACAGTTCAATTACGAAGACATTTCCTCCCCCACCCAAAAAAAAAAAAGAAAAGAACATTCGAATTTTATTTTGGAGGTGATGTGTGCCAAAGGGTTGTTCGTTTGCTGTAACAACAATGTGTTTGTTTTGGTTTTTAGTTCATACATCGGGCAGCACATAAGAAACAACGAAGGGGTCGCTCGCCGTTGAAAACGCGCAATTTTGGGCTGCCCCTTCCTTCCTGTCTCTTCTCTTCTCTTCTCTTCTCTTCAATTTCCCTCTCTCCCTCTCTCTCTCTCTCTCTCCCCCTCCCTCCTTCGTATTTCTGTCTATTCTTGTTTTGAAAACCAGGGACCACCCTTCTCCAACAAAAAAAATAATAATAATAAATAAATAAATA